>PVJL010015113.1:0-25574 GCA_004026885.1 Lyroderma lyra | reverse complement strand
TGCGGCGAGTCCATCGGTTCCGCACCGTGGCCGCTGCCCCACTGAGACCCACACGTGTGCTCAGGCCAGGGAGCCCCCAAGCCCAGTGACATCGGGGAGCTGCTGTCCCCTCAGGCTGCAGTGGGCCTCTGGCGGGGCGGTCACACCTTCCCCTCGGTGACATCAGAAGGAGCCCCCAGGCTGCCCGTCTCCCCCGCCTGGCCGTTGGGCGGAGGGCGTGCTCCTGAGGGGGCGGTGTGACCCCCAGGTGGGGCAGTTTCTCTCCCTTCCCCCCACCCCCAGGCCTCAGTGTCCCAACTTTTCAGCTCTCTAGGCGGAAGCTTGGTCCCCGTTTCCATGGCGATGCCCAGTCGGAGAGTAACTAGGTCACATCTGAGTGCCAGCGCAGCCTCCCGTGAACCGGTTTTTCTTGTCACTTCCGAGGCCTGACGTTTGGGGCCACAGAGCAGGGGCGAGCGCTGAGCCCCGGGCTCGTGGGGTGAGCATGTGGGGGGTAGGGACTGGGACGGTGGGCGTGTGGGCGGCACCAGCCCTCCAGGCCCCCCATCCCTGAGTCCCCAGCCGTCACCTCTCCCGGGAGCCCTGGTTCCGCCCTCCCCATGCTCTTCCCTGAGCTCCTGCTCTCTCGAGGGGACAGGCCCCCGACGCACATGCTTGGGGACAGGAAACAACGGTCCCGGCCCCGTTTCAAACAGGGCCTGTGGTCAGCCTCCTGACCTTGACTTGAGCCCAGCGAGACGGGGCTGACCATGCGTCACCCAGTTCACCAGAGGAAGGTCACACTCACACGGCGAGCAGCCCGGCCACAGGGGACTCGGTGCCACCAGCATGACTTCATCGCAGGCTTGGGAAGGGAACCGAGAAGCCAGGGCGGTGTGGCCAGGGCCCGCTCCGGGGCCAGCAGTGACATCAATGCCGTGGGGCCTCACCCGGTGACGCCCGGGAGCCACACAGAGCGGGGCTGGCCCACGTGAGGTGTCACAGCGTGTGAAATGCACACGGGGCATCCAAGGACTTGTGTGATGGCCGGGACGCGAAGGGGCTGCTCGCTGGCGTCTGGGACAGCTCACACCCTCAGCTGCATGACACCGAATGCATCGCTCATCCCGACGCTGCGTGGGGTGACACCGAATGCACCGCTCGTCCCGACGCCGCGTGGGGTGACACCGAATGCATCGCTCATCCCGACGCTGTGTGGGGTGACACCGAATGCACCGCTCGTCCCGACGCCGCATGGGGTGACACCGAATGCACCGCTCGTCCCGACGCTGCGTGGGGTGACAGCGAATGCACCGCTCGTCCCGATGCTGCCTGTTGCTTTTCGCTCTTTTGCTGTGGCCACCAGAAAATTTAAGATGACGCCTGTGGCTCACACTGTGTCTCGTGTCACGTTTCTAAGGGACAGTCCTGATGCCGAGTCTGAGTGGGTGGCCCCGAGTCGTCCCCAGAGAAAACTGAAAGAGAGCTGGGGGGGTCTCCCTGTGGCCCAGCTTCTCCTCTGTGCGGCCTGTCCAATCCGGCACGGAGTCTAGAACTGCTTCCTGCTGCTGTCCAGCCCTACGGGACTAGTGACATGGCGGCACGGCTCGTTCCGAGCACGTCCACCTTGGGGACAAAACTCGGCAGCGGGGACGTGCTCCTTGGGCGGCTCAGGGACGGTCACGACAGCGCAGGGCTGTTTGCCTCCGGGCCTGGCACCTTGGGACTCCATGAGGGCCACCGTGCGAGCCGGGGTTGAAGGGACACAGCTGCCGCCAGGGCAGCAGCAGCCGGGTCTGGCGAGTGGACCTCCCCGCGGCTGCGGGTGCCGTGCAGAACCCCGGGGCCTTCTGCAGCCACGGCGGCTCCCGCGACCGTCCCCCGTGCCGCCCTCAGGCTTCCGTGCGGTTTGGGGCTGCTCGGACCCAGGCGGGACCCCTTCGCCGTGAGTGAGAGGTTCTCGGCCCCCGGGGTGAGCTCTGTGAGTCCCTTAGACGAGAGCCGTGACGGGGCTCAGCTGCCCGGCCAGGCCGCTGGCGTGGGAAGGAGCGAGGCGTGACGTTGTCCTCCTCGGCGGTGACAGCCACCTGGGTGACCGCGGTGGCACAGCCCGAGGCGGTGTTGGCCGCACAAGGAAACCGGTCGGAAAAGCCAAAGGAGGCGGCGGCGTCGGGGCAGTGACAGGAGAGAAGGCCCCGCAGACGGGGAGCGGCGGGCGACGGAGGCCGTGCCGGGACCCGGCTGCTGATTGAAGGCTGAGTCGCGGCCCGGACCCCGATGCGGCTTGCTGAGCCCGATGACTGTTATTACGGGGCTCGGCGACAGAGCGTTCCCCAGCGCGCCCCTAATTCCCGTGATTGCTATTTACACGCGGGGCGTGGCCCCGAGCGCCGGGCACAGCTGCAGGGATCACAGAGACGACTCGCGGCCTCCCGGGGCCGCACGTTTGTTTTGCCGAAGCGACGGCTCCGCCGGCTCCGGGGTGACCGCCGGGCCCCGGTGGGCTGCGAGCGCGGAGCACGTCGGCCGAGACGCGGGGGCCCTGCATCATCGCCGTGTCTGCAGTGAGGGGTTCACCCCGCGCTTCGTCCTCACGGGAGACCTCGGGGAGGACGCACGTCTCAGACGCTCCTGAAGACAGGGGCTGCGGACAGAGAGGGCACGGCAGCCGCGCGTGACACTCAGACCGCGTGGAATGACGCCGTGACGGCAGCGAGCCAGGCTGCTTTCCGAAACGCGCACAGAGCGAGTCTCCAGTCTGCACCAGAGAATTTGCAAACTCGTGTGCAGGGAGCCGTGCAGAGAGGGTCACGTCCTCGTCCCTGCGCGCAGTTCTGTGCCAGGCGACACGCGGCCCCTGGCCGGAGGCCCCCCCTTGCCTGTTTCGGGTGGAGTCGTGCCGCATTGGGCGACATACGTCCCGACGTGTGTATTTGGCTGCGATCCCCCTTCCTAGAAGGCTTCCGGAATGGGCAGGCCTGGCGCGTGTTAGACAGTGAACCGAAGCACCGGTGACTAGCAGCGGAGACGCGGTGTCTGGTTAGCGGATTGCAAGCAGTAACACGATCTCCAATTCGCTGGGTTTCTGTGCGAGCTTCGGGTGCTAGGAGGGGACGCCCAGGACCGGCCGGAGACCCGTGTCCCCTGGGAAGTCCACTGTGTCTGCCGTTCGGACTTTCAACAGAAATCCCTGACTCGTGAGCACCGCGGAGCCGCAGGGGCATCCGTAGGCTGTCCCCCGCTGTGGGCGCAGTGGGACGCCATCGAGGGCGGTGCAGAGAGAAGCCACCTGGTGTGCTCGGGAGGCTTTGGAGCTCTCGGTGCGTGAGGTGTACAGCTCTGCAGAGAGGCCCTGCTGTCCCCACCCTCTGGACCCCACAGCTCCGTAACCTGACCTTCTGCTCTGCGCCGACAGTCGCTGTTTATGGCGACATCTTTGAAACGCACCAAGATCCCACAATGCTTTTGGGATACCCCAGGGCACCTTCAGAACGCGTCCGGGGAGCTTTTGCTGCTCAGTCTTTGCGATGATCTTCCAGGTATTTGGACGAGTAAGGGGTGGCCTTGACTCTGCCAGTCACTGCTAGTGACTACCAACGGGGGGAGAGTTGGTCTGCAGCAAAGACGCCCCACCCCCGACACGCACACCCCGTTCTGCAAACAGAAGCGTGGGCATGCGCTGTGGCCACGCGGCGGGGCCGGAGCTCGGGGTCACCTCGGCTGGCTTTCCTGCACCCTGACGCTGGCCGACCGTCCTGTCCGTGCGCGTGGGGATGGGCCGTGTTTAACAGTGTTGTCATACGGACACGGCAGACCCGGCGCACACAGACTGCGCGCATGTCACAGGGATTACGTGTGCAGCGGACGTATTTTGTACACGCGCGTCCGCGCGAGGGCTGCCCGGACACTCCCCAGCCACATGGCCTCGGGTTGGCACAGGAGGTGGCGGGTACGTTCCGGACAGCCCTCACAGTGTGAACGCTGAGGCGGTGGGATGTCTGTCGCTACTCAGTGGAGCTTCTGCACCTTGACGCTTTCAGCTCCACAGGCTCCCGCGGGGCAGGTGCGGGAGGGACAAGGACCTCGTGGTGCAGGCTGTGACTCCTGCAGGGGGAGCGGCTGTTAGCTTAGAGATGCCACGTCCCTTGTCTAAGGAAATACGCCTGAGCAGGACCTGCACGCGGAGTCTGGGCTTCGAATTTGAATCTTTAAGATCCAAGTTCACATGCTGCAGACTGCAAACGCTCTGTGAACACGCACAGAACGCGGCGGGAGAAGAGGGACACGTCGCTGGTTCTGGCCGCGTGGCCTCCAGCTGGCACAGAGCACCCGCAGACGGCGTCCGGCGCTCCGATCCCGGCGCCCTCCCCGCCCTTGGTGGCTCACAGGACGTCGGAGGAAGCGGCAGCAGCTCGCGGGTACGACTCAGGCCCCAACCTGCCCGTGAACGGTTACACCCACCGTCTCTGCGGCAGGGTCTTCCCGTGGCTCACGGTATCGGACAGGGCGCAGGGTCGGGCCACACGGACCAGAAACTTCCACGCGCCCTTCCTGTCTCTGACCTTCTGTCCCCCATCGTCGTGTACGGCCGCTTTGAGAAGCCCGCCCCCACTCCACGCAGAAGCACCGCTCCCAGCCAGCGGCGTGAGGCAGCGCCGGTGAGTTCAAGGTCAGCTCGCCCCCGGTGCCGCGCGGCCGCAGGTGGGGTGCTCCCAGCTCTGCCCCCATCTCACCCCGGTGTCCTACCTGGGCTCAGGGCCTTGCATTTGTGTACGTTCACCTGCCCTTCTCTGTTCAAGACGCTCCTTGGATGCTGACCGTGTTTGTGACAGATCACGGTGACCTGCACCTCAGGCGGTGCTTGGCACACAGTAGGCGCTTGGTAAAGTCTCATTGCTCCTAAATAGCTGCCGGTAGGTGTAAGGCTCCCGGCCTAGCTGCCGTACGAGTTCCAGGGTGAGAGTAATGACTTCGGATGACGTCCTGTGTCTCAGATCCCCCCTTAAATGTTGCAGGCCCCACTGCTGAGCTCACTGTAGTCTCACTCCACACACTGTGGTGCTGCTGGTGGGGTGCTCTTTTTGACCTCCTTCTCTTTCTCAGTGAGCCCCAATTTTGCGTCCCTGGTGTTCCCCTTGGTCCAGCTCGCCCCCCGTATCTGCACGTGCACTGCCCAGAGTCCCCATGTCCTCCACACCTCAGAGGCACCTCCCAAAACCCAGATCTTCCTAACGATGCCACCAGACACCCAGTTACTTGAGCTAGAACTGTTGGAGTTACTCTTTATTCTTGCCTCTCCCCGTGTCTCCATGCCAAGGGCTGTGGCTGTATCCCTTACACAGCGCTTCAGTCTATCCCTTCTCTGCGCCCTGTTGTTCTAGATGCAGAATGGGCTGCCGGTGCGCTGTGGGAGCCACCCTCGGGGCTCGTAGGTCAAGTCCGTGTTTCTTGGGCAGACAGTCAAGGCCCCTCATTGTCAGGCCCCGTCCCTGCGCCCACGCGTGCCCTTGTGTGCAGCCCCGCCCTTCTTGCGTCCTGGAGCATGGACCCTGCTCCCTTGTGTTCCTGTCTGTCACCAGGTGGGACGTCCTTTTCACTGCGGGCCAATGGGCACAGTCCTGCTCGTACTTTGTGTGGGTGTGCATGTGTACGCGTGAGTGTGCATGCATGTACATGTGTGCATTTGGGGGCACTCACTGTGTGAAGGTGTGTGTGTGCGAGTGTGCATGCACGTGCATGTGTGTATTTGGGGCGCTCACTGTGAATGTGGGTACATGCCCGTGTACGTGTGAGTGAATGTGCATGCATGTGCACGTGCGCATTTGGGGGTGCTTACTGTGTGAAGGTGTGTGAGTGCGTGTGTACCTGTGAGTGTGCATGCACGCGCACATGCACATTTGGGGGCGCTCACTGTGTGAACATGAGTGCATGTGTGTGTACACGTGAGTGTGTGTGCACGCACGTGCATGCACACATTTCGGGGCGCTCACTGCATGTGAACGTGCATGCATGTGTGTGTGTAGGTGTGAGTGTGTGTGCACACATGTGTACATGCACATTTGGGGGCGCTCACTGCGTGTGAATGTGCATGCGTGCGTGCGTGTGCTTTGGTGGTACAGGAGGCAGGCATGGAAGAAGGATGCTCCCCTGTGGCCTGCATCCTTGCCGGCTTTGGGGGCGGTTAGTTCCCCGGCCGCGGGAGCGGTGCCCACGGGCGTGAGCGTGGAGGTGAGCACGCGCCCGGCCTGGGACAGCCCGGGTCTGAGTCAGATGCGTTGGGACCTGCCTGCGTCCGTAATGAAAACAACATGCTGCTTCTCGTGGGTAACAGCTCCTGACTTCTTGGACGGCTCTTTGGTTTTGTTTACTTGAGCCTGAAGTATTCTGCCCTTTAAAAATATTAGTCTCTTTTTATCTGTTTTATAGTATTCAATATACATCAATATGTTTATATTTAAAGATGGGAGATGACAGAAACATTTTTATAGCATTTTTCTTTTAATCTTTGTTTACAAAGGGCCGGGGTGGGCGTGGTGGGAAGGCTTCTAGAGGATGTTTAATTTTGTCCATTTCTGGAACGGACCGACGAAGGGTTCGAAGCCTGTCGTGTTGGGCGGATGCTCACGTCTCTGCGATCACACTGTTGTGTAGCAAATGTTGCCGCCACGTCGCAATCACCGGGGCAGAGTTGGGCGGATAGTTCCGCGTTTTAACAGCGGGCCGTCGCTGGCTGGGTGGTGCCGTGCTCTCACACGCACCTCGGTTTGGCGATGGCCGTCGGCACGCACGTTGCAGGGCTGTAGCGCGGGGCCCGGGACAAGGCGTGGACAAGGCGTGGACAAGGCGTGCACAAGGCGTGCACAAGGCGTGGACAAGGCGTGGACAAGGTGTGCACAAGGCGTGCACAAGGCGTGGACAAGGCGTGGACAAGGCGTGGACAAGGCGTGGACAAGGCGTGGACAAGGCGTGGACAAGGCGTGCACAAGGCGTGGACAAGGCGTGGACAAGGCGTGGACAAGGCGTGGACAAGGCGTGGACAAGGCGTGCACAAGGCGTGCACAAGGCGTGGACAAGGCGTGGACAAGGCGTGCACAAGGCGTGGACAAGGCGTGGACAAGGCGTGGACAAGGCGTGGGCAAGGCGTGGGCAAGGCGTGGGCAAGGCGCTCCGCAGGTGCCGACAGCACCTGGTGCGTTACGTTCCCCCTTTCTGGGCCGAACAGTGAAAGTACTCGTGTGTGTCCTGCACTTTGGTGCCACGGATGAGAGGCCCTTTGCAGTTGGGAGCCGCAGGCTGCTGCTGACACGAGCCATGACCACACGAAAGGTTCCCGTTGTTGACAGAGTAAACAGACACATATGGGAGGAAAAGAAATTCTACCCTCAAAAGAGCTGAGAGGTTATTTAAATGGTTCTGGGCAGTATAACTCCATAAATTGTAAGAATATATATATCTATATATAGATATATGTACATATCTATAGATATCTATCTATCTATATAATTAAAAAGGCAAGATTTAAAGAGTTATTATGCAGAAAAGACACCTGAATACTCGGCAGGCACACAATATTGTGCCCAACATCACAACATCACCAGAAGGGCCAAAATCAAGAGATCAAAGTTCACAAAGACACACACCAACCAGAACTTCACACATCGCTGGTGGGATTGCGAAATGGTTTGGGCTCCTTGGAAAACTCTATCTATTATCTATCTATCTATCATCTGTCTATCATCTATCATCTATCATCTATTAATCATCATCTATGTATTATCTATCTACCTACCCACCTATCATCTACATCTGCCTTGTACTTATGCACCTATCACTAGTATCTCTCTCTCTCTCTCTTTTATCTACCTACATATCTACCTTTCTACCATCAATCTATAGCTATTATCTATTATTTATCTACCTACTTGCCTATAACAATGTATCTATTTACTTATATGTATATAGACCAGTTGTGACAAAAAAGAGTTAATGACATAGCATGGACTTAGATTTTTTTACTACTGTTGACCTGTACTCAGGAGGACCCGATGGTGGACAACAGTAAGCAGGAGGCGGACGGTGGGGTAACCCCTCTGTGCTCCCCTCAGTAAGTGGCACGGCTTGCTCCGTTCCCAGTGCGCGCTCGTGGGTGCGGGCTGTCGTGACGAAGCGTGACTGTGCGTGTCTGCACGGCGCCCGCTGCCATCGAGGCGGGAAGGGTCACCTGTGCGCTTGCCCCACCTCGGACGCGACATTACGATCCTCAGTCTTGCTGAACTTCCTAGTGATGTTTTACTCATTAGGTTGCGACCCGAACGTCCTTCCTGACACTCGGCCTTCTTTCCAATTCCAGGTTGTGTCACGCTCAGTGGCTCTTGCACACACGTCCTGCACACTTTTCAGAACACAGTTCACATTGTCTCATGATCGTCCGTTTCACTCACATTTTCCCATCACGCGTGAGCTTCTGCACGTCAGGCGTTGTGGTGCCTTTGTGTCCCAGGGCCTTGCTCGTTGTTACAGAAATGCAACACGTATTTGTGGAACTGAATGAAATTCAGGAACCTCGCTCGCGTGTGCTTCCTTGTATCAGCGGAGCCCCCGTGGCTCTCGGAGGTTACCTAAGCTGTTAAATCATCTAAGTGTCCGTCCCTCAGCAGTTGTCATCTGTCCCACACAGGGGAGGGCATCAGGGCCCTGCTCCAGTGACAGGGCAACTGTCTCCTGAAAGCATTTCTGTTGTTATAAATTGTCATCGATTTTACATTCATTCCCTAAGGAGTCACACTCCAGCTTCTCTCCTCAGTGAGCAATAGACTCATGCGCAGCATACGCTGTAGGGACTCAGGTGATTTCCGATACTTGTTGTATTTATGTTGGTATTTTATTGTAAGAGGTAATATTTCCTTCAAGAGTTCTTTTAGAAGGTGAATTCAGTATCGAGTGCACCGGACTCAGTAAGGCAGAATTCCAGACACGCGAGAGAAGACTTTCCACGGAGTCGAATCCATTCGGGACTCGCGTGAGTTCCCAGGTGGCTGGGTGACTGTCACAAGCACACCACCGCGTCCCAACATGGTGTTCGACCTCTTGGTTCATTCTCGTGACCATGACCTCGCAGGCCCTGCAAAACCGTCTCCTCATTTTCCGTCTGCTTCCTATGCCTGAACGTCACTGCCACGCAGGCGCTGAGCACGTGAGTCACAGCGGGAGAGAGACCTGTGCCGTCCATCGGGGGGCCTAGGCGGGGGTAGGTGGACGTCCTGTGTGACGTTCTGTGTCACTGCGTCATCGCCGTGATCCCACTGGATGGATAGGGTGCTTACCGTGTCTGCCTTTGAGCAATTGAGAGCGGGAGCTGTACACAACCCTGTGCTTCCTAATATCCTTCAAGAAGGGGGCAGAGGCATCAATTTGCATGTCGTACATGAGGAGACAGGTAGAGAGGGGACACCTGGACACCAAATGCGGAGCACCACACAGACTGTGTGCAAGAATGGGCCAATCCACTGCCTTGTCCAAAACACGTTAACATTTCAGGAACCACCTTCTAAGGAGACTTCCTAAGCAGCTTGAAACGTACTGTTTTCCCCGAAAGGAAAGAGAGGAATTCAAAGACGTCTATTGTTAAGCCGCGTGGAGAAGTCCATTGCTCACCTCTCCGGAGTCACAGCCTGAGCAGACTGGGGGCGACAAAGCTCACGTGAAACTCCCCTAACGTGCTGGGAACCCCCAGGCCCCTCCGTGGTTAAACTGTGCTGACCCTCGGCCTTCTCTTTGCTGAAGGGCAATCTTGCTCCCTCTGGGACCGGCACCCGTGTGTGGCACGACCCACCACCCCAGTCCCACTGCACTGCTCTGGGAATTCCTCACCCACGGAGTCAGATGACCGGTGTGTCCTCGTTGTAGTGGTCACTGCGTGGATGGCGTTATGTGGAGGCTGGCGTGCCAGAGGTTAGCGGAGAGGCTCTGCACACAGTGACCATGAAGGAATGTGAGAACTTAACAGACGAGGACGGAAGTTTAGCTGTCGCTTAACAGGCACAGAAGGCTCCGGAGAGCAAGCCAGCAAGCACTCGTGCCAGCGGCTCCAGACCACGTGCATTTCCTCCGTGCACGGTGCTAGCCTTGGGTCACCCCTTGGTCTCCGGGAGAGGGGAAATATTACCCCCCTGAACGGAGGGCGCACACACGACTGCAGTGAGGGAAGGGGGATTGCTTTTCCCGAGAGGGGAAGCCGTGGAAGTGCAGCTTTGAATCGAGGTTTACATTTCCCGGTTCATCTCATCAGCCCCCTCGATTCAAACCTACCGCACAGGCGCACTGTCCAACGCGAGGGGGCAGCTGCCTCCCCAGGAGGGAGGCGTGCTGGCCGCCACCCAGCCCGGGGATGACGTGTCGTCTGCCTCAGTCACCGGCCGGCCCAGCCAGAGGCCAAGAGGGCTTTTACTCCTCGTCTGGAAGGGGGACAGAGCTTCGCTCCCCGTTACGAGGCTTGGGGCGCCGGCCCAGCGTTCTCCCTGCACGTGACTGCTGGGCGCGATGCATTTCCCGCCTTGGTGAGGCGTCTCCCGGGGCTGTGTGGTTTGGGGTGCTGGGGGGTGACACAGGAGGCAGTGCCACCTTCGCCCCCAGCCCTCATCGATCACTGCTGTCGCGATGGTCCGTCAGCCCCGGGAGGCAGGAGCAGGAAGTCCAGGTGCACGATGCACGGAAGCTGCAGGGTGGGTCACGTGGCGGGGGTGCCCCGATGGGACAGCGGATGCGACACAGCGCGCTAAACAGAGGCGGGGGGAGCGCACTCGGGGTGTGACGGCACGCGGTGGCTGCTCCTTCGACGGGTTTTGTCCGCCTGACGTTTCCAGCCCATCTCTGCTGGGGTTGGTGAGCGCTCACTGTTTTGGGGTCCCCTCTCAGCCTCAGCAGAACCCACTTTGTGCATCCTGGTCACAGGGTGACTGCCATCCACCAGGGGATGACCGTCCGGAACGAGATCCCTCGGAGCTGGGTTCCGAGGCTCCGGCACTGGTGCGCAGACGCGTTGGGATGGGTTCACCTGGGCTCACACTCTGAAGCGTGTCCTTGGACATGACTGGAAAACGCCACCTTTGGCTCTGCCGCCAGCCCGAGGACACTCAGCATTTCCATTAGGACTGGCCAGGTGAGCGTGGCTCGGCCACATGTGCTCCATTCCCGATGTCCCCGGCGCCTGCTGGACTCGGGGTTCACACAGCCGCCCCGGGGCGGCCCTGTCTGAGCACCCTCAAAACTGGAGCTGGCTCGATGCCCTGTGGGCGAAGCAATTCACATAAAATAATGTAAGATTCCTGCTTGGTGTGAGGCCTTGTGTACAATGCAGTGACAGTGAAACGTGGCCACTGGCCTGCAGTCCTGATGACCCGGAGGAAGACAGTCCCCTTACACTGAGAAGGATGGCCGCCCCGAGTGAGGGGGGACCCCAGGAAGCTTCCGTGTTTTGACGGAGGGGGCGGTCGGTGGGGCTGGAGAGAGGCAGGACGGGACGGGCAATACGGCGATGCCAGCAGGGCTGGGTGGGAGCGTCACTGGGGACGGGCTTGGGGACCCCACAGCTCCGTCACAGTGTGGGCACGGTGCAGGGCCGTGGTGTCAGGCCCAGCGCTGGCTCTTGGGGCCATCAGCTGTGGGAACCCCTGCAGGTCTTGCAGCCGGTGAGGCCCTGGCACACAGTGCTGCACAGCGCAGTCTGGAGCCAGGATGCGGGGTGGGGTCCCCTGGGAGACCCCCTAGAAGGCCTGCGGGGGCCACTAGCCACAGGGTCACGGCCTGACTCATCACCACAGACCTGTTTCCTTCACCCCTCCTGATTGGTATGTGGGATTTCGGGGGTCAGAGCTGAGTCCCTTCCCCATGGGCTGGCCTGCAGCAGTCACTCCCCACCACCCCCCAGGAGCTTAATGTCCTGGCACCCTGGGGAAGCCACCACGCCCTGGCTGGCAGAGACTTGGGGGGTGAAAACAAGTTTCCCTTTTGAACCCGCTATAGATCAGAAAATAAAACGGGATTTCAAACATCAAACGCTATGCCAAGGTGAGTAACGCGATAGAACTTCGAGGACAAGCGGCAATTATGAAATAAAACTCAGGCTAGTTATGAACTAGTCCCTCCTTCCCGAAGTGTGAAGACATTTATTTTCCGATACGTACTTTTGCAAATTGATCAGATTTATTGCTGTGTGCACTTTTTATTAATTTTCATTAAATATTTTTTATCTTTCAATGAAACATTGTTTAGCTTTGCTTCAACGATATTTATTTTTATAATTACCTGACATTGATCGCAGCTGATCCTGCTCTCCATTTTCGTAAAGGTAGGAAATGTCCTTTTGAATTACACTGAATCAAAGTGAAAATTAGTCAAGTTAGAGAAAATGACTGAATATTAGTGCTTGGCACAGGGTATATGAGTGTGCCAAGATCGTGACACACCTAAATGACTGATTTATGAAATATTGCTCCCAAAAAACTAGCAGATGCCCTTCCTACTGTCTGCTATGGAAGATGGTGAGACTGACTGGGCCCCTGGTTCCCCAACAAGACCATGTGTGTGCACCCCAAATGCAAGAAACCAGTAGCAAGGACCTGCTGCCTTTCCTTGCGGCCGTGGGTCTCACCACTCGTATCCTCTTTAAGCAACTAGAGGTTAGGGACCCGACCTCACTGACGTTGGCCTCTGTGGTCTCTACAGCAGGGCCGGCACGTCCTAAGCGTCTGGTACGTTTTTGCTAAATGAATGAATCAGCAGCTTTGCATTGCAATGAGGTATCGCTAGAAAGCTCACCTTTTTGTTTGTTTGTTTGGTTATTCTGGAACGATTGGGCCATAATTACGTCGACGTGGCCAAAATATCTAACTCTTCAGAAATTTCAAGAGTGAGATCATTTCAGCAAGTGTGTGGGGTTGGATTCCCAGCCTCTATGTGCTGCAGCGGGTGCGGGGAGCTGTGAGGGCAAGGGAGAGCTACTTCTGGGGCCAGTCTGGCCAGTTCTTCCGCAGCGAACGCTTTCTTTCTTCCTGCAGAAGGAAAAGATTCTTGGAAAAGAGACATAGCTGGTTCTTAGTTACTACTGGGAAAAATATCACACCACGCCTGGCCAAGAGCCACTATTTCCAGTGGAAATACTGACTTGCAGCTCCGCGGCCTATTGTAAAATCCAGTGAAATGTGCATAAAAACCTTGCATCTGGTTTGAGATTTATCTTTGCTACCAAGTCTGTCTGTCTGCATTTTTGAATCTGGATGGCTGTTCATCTAGGGGTGAGGGGCTACCTTGAAGGGAAAATGAGTTATTGAAAAACGCTACCACGGTGGCTTATTTAAACCACCCCTTTTTTCTGAACAAGGTAGCAAAAGGTAAGGTACGGACGGACTTTATTGTCCCCATTTCAGGCAGTAGCTCTTTGGATGACATTGCCTTGCTCGCCTCACAACGAGCTTCATTAAAGCAGGCTTTGGTACAATACAAGTGACATATGGAGGGTGTTCTAAAAGGAACTTTGCAGAATCCACGCTTTTGCTGTTGTGACACTATGACTGTTTCTCTGTGTCCCTTTGTGAAGACCCTAGTTAAGGCGAAAGCTGCGAAAAGCTTTGTTCTCGGAGGGACGGGTTTGGCTCTTCTCTACTGAAAACCTGTGACGATTTTGTTCTTCGTGGTCACTCACGGCCTCGTTGCCATCAGTATAGGGGCCGCGGGCTGCATAGCAGTTACCTTTGCCACCAGGTACAGACAGTCTCCTGAGTATTCCCTGGTCCTGATTTTAGTGTTTCTAGTTAGCTGCTACAGATCTTTTGTGGGATGGGGCTACCTGTTGTGCTTGACGTGCGCCATTCAATTCAGGAATAGTTTTTTATTCTGATAATGAATGTTGGAATCAGTTATGAAATGCACGTATTTCCCTGACTTAAGTAACGGCCTTGCTGATGAGCCTGCTTGCAATACCGGGTCTCCATGTGAAGAGAATTGCTGAAGGGTCTGTCTGCCTCATCTGGGACGTGTGCCTGGTGTGGGGGGAGGGTCTAGCATTGGTTGGAGATGCGCAGTCAGGAGACACTTTGGGGCTTCCTGTGCTAGACCAGTTCCAGCCCCACCGACGATGGAGAGTATTTCCAGTTGATCTGTGACAATACTTAGTATTGTTAATACTTTTTAAAGTTTGGCTGTGATAGTGGACATGTAGTGCTCTCTCATGATTTAGTTTGCATATTCCTCAAGGTGAATGAGGTTGAACATTTTTTTAATGAACTTTTGGCCATTTGTACATCTTTTCATGACTATCTGATAGACTGCCCGTTTTTAAAAATTGGGTTATTTGTTTTCTTAATAAAAAGTTCCCCTTATATTCTAAAAATAAGTCCTTTGTCAGTTATATGTATTGCAAATATTCTCTCTCTGGCTTGTCTATTCATTTTCACAATGGTGTTTTTTTACAGAGAAAAATGTTTAATTTTGGATTTTTGATGAATTTTTCTTATATAGTCAGCGGCTGCTTTATCCTGTCAGATTAAGTTTGTAAAGAATTTTTCCTGCTGGTTTTTTTTCTAGATATTTTTTAGATATTTTGGGTTCTGCGGTCTATTTTGAAGTGTGTGTGTGTGTGTGTAATATAAAGTAAGGGATGAGGCTTTGTGTTTTTTTTTTGTTTGTTTGTTTGCCGTGTCGCTATCCATTCGTTCCAGCACCGTTTCTGGGAAAGACTGTGATTTGTCCATTGAGTTCCACTGACATCTTTGTCAAAAATCCAACGTCCATGTATATAATATATGCAATCGTGTGCATTGATGAACGTCTCTCCTCTCACGACTGTCACCCTGTCCTGGTTATTATTGCTTTGTTATAAATCATGAAATCCTTATGCATGTCTATAATTCCTCCGTATTTGTTCTTTTCCACAATGGGTTTGGTTCTTTGATTGTATCTCCAAGATCCTGCTAGGATCCTGTTTGGGATGACCTTGGTTCTCCAGATCAGTTGGGGTGAATGGATATCTCAACAGCATTGACATCTAAACCATGAGCGTAGTGTGTCTCTCCATTTATTTAGGTCTTTAATCTCTCTCAGAATTTTTTTTTTAAGTTTTTCAGTGTCTTGTTTATATTTATAAAATGTATCTTAAATATTTAATGTTTTTGAACATTGTTTTGTTGCTAGGATATATTCTGATTCCTTGCTAAATTTTCTTATTTCTAATAGTTTTTAATAGCTTCTCTAAGATGTTTTAACAGTCTTCCTAGGGTTGTGTCATCTGAAAATAACAAAAGCTTTCCTTCTTCCTGTCAGATCTGCATTCCTGTTATTTCTCTTTCTCGCCCTGCGGGCCAGAACCTCCAGGACAACGTGAGCAGAGGTGTTGAGAGTGGAAATTCTCGCCTGTCCCTGATCTTGGGCGGGAGGCGTCCAGTCTTTCATCACCAGGTCTGATGCGACCTGCAGCTCTTTCATAGATGCCATTTTTGAGTTGAAGTTCTTTCGTGCTTTTAGTTTTCTGAGAGGGTTTTTTTTTTTTTTTTAATCATAAAAGGGGTTAGGTTTTGTCAAATGCCTTTTCTGCTCCAATTGTGATAATCATATGGTTTTTCTTTCTTTTTATTTTTCTTTGAATGTGATGCATTAAGTTGATGGACTTTTGTAGGTCATTTCGTTGAGCCTAGGGTTCTGAGGAAAGTCACTTGACTACTGCTGTTCTAAATGGAAAGTAAGCTGTGCAATTCCAGCTCACTTTTTTGGATGACATTAGGTCATTTAGTGTTCCAGAGCCTCGAAGCTGGCTGGCTGTGCATAGCAGCTCCAGCAGGAACAAGCTGTATGCCCACGGGCAAGTCGCGTGATTATCTGAGCCGCGTTACGAATCTCCTCGTATGATTTTCGTGAGAATGGTGTGGGGTAGTGCTTGCAGCATGCGCACGCGTACTGAGCGCCATGTCCCCGGCACGCTCTAAGCACTGCTATGAATCGTTTTGTTGGTACTGACCTACAGGAGTACAGGTGCGATCATCTGCACTTTCACAGATGAGGAATTGAGGAACGGACACTCTGTAACTTGCTGAGTGTCCACAGCTGACGAGGGGCCGGACAGGGAGTGTGCCCCACGCACTGCACCAGTTCCCAGCCTGAACACGACGGACCCTCTGTGCCACGCTACACACGACGTATTCCGGGGCGGCCACCTGTAAGCGGCGTTAGGTCCTGTGGGCACTTTGCTGGCATCCACAGAGTAGCTCTTTGCTATTTTACACCGCGTCATTGTGTGGGCTGAGCTTGGAGCATGGGGAAATGTTTTTGCCCAAATTCTGTGAATTTTGCTTTGGGCTCTGAAAAGACCCGAATGGTATTCTTGAAGACATTTTAATGTTGTTTTATGTCTTTGGAGAGAGGAAGGCTACAGAGGAGGGTACATAAGCAGGCCTCGCCGAGGAGCATGATTAGCTCGGGAATTTGTGAGTTAGATTTGGAGAAAGGACATCCACGCAGTTGTCCACAAGGTCTGCAGACTGCCTCTGTGCTCACAGAGCTCTGTGCTTAAAGTGCGTTTTGATTTTTATAATAACCTTTGATTTTAAAAAACACACGTAGATGCATATGTACGTGTGTGTGTGTGTGTGTGTGTGTGTGTGTGTGTGTGTGTATTTGGAGAACTAATGGTCGTGTTTAATTATCGGCATTAAGAGACACAGACTTTGAAGCAAGTTCTAAAGATGTTCCATTGCTTAAGCAAAGACAAGTCTCTGCCACCCAACCTGAGAGGCTCCTGCTGCTGACGTGTGTCCGTCACACCACGTAGTGGCGCTTCCTCTGACTCCTTCCCGGCAGCCACGGGTCGCCCCAGCTGTGCGTGCGGAAGACGAGCTTGTCCTGGGCACTTGAACTGCGGGGAGAGGGCTTTGAGCCGACTCGTCACTCTATCAGATTCACAGCCAGCACAGCGCGCGGGCACAATGGCCTTTTGTGGACAGTCTGTATTTCCATCTCTCTGTGTTTCTTTCAGCTTCTGTTCATTTTCTCCCTTTCTTTGAAAGTTATTATTAAAGTGTGTGTGTGTGTGTGTGTGTGTGTGTGTGTGTGTACCTAGACAAATGCTACTTTGTTTCAGAGTTTTTGTGCTAAATTTTTGCGGCTTCATCATTCAATTGATCTGAATTTATCTGCTGCCAAATTAAATGTCTCTCAGGGGACTTATCTCTAAGATAGTATTTCTTTCCACTAATCTTTTCTCTCTTTTAGGTTATTTTTTAAAGGAAAATGCTTTCTGGGTGAAAGGGTTTGGTGCAGGGTAATTGTAACGTAGTTCTCCAATCTAGGGATTATTTTGGCATGATTAACATGTAAATCAACCAACCAATGAAGTCCCAGCCATTAATTAATTCCCATGCTAAAACCGAGCTTGCTGAGTCTTCCCTTCCGTGCTACGCGCCGGCTGGCCCCCCTGCGCCTCCCCGGGACGGCAACGGCGAAGCCGGGTGGTGCAGAGCCAGCCCCGCGCGGGGCCCCCCGCACGCCCCTCCGGTACCGACCAGCTGCGGACACGACGCGGCTCTGCCCTTCCCGGAGCCTCGGTGTCCTGGGCTGTTCAAGCCCCACGTTGACCACGGGGTCCTGGGCTCCGAGCCCACCTTTGACTGCAGTCAGTGTCTTGGAGACGGTGCGCGTGATGGCAGCCCGTCGGACATCAGCTGCGTCGCTGCACAGGCACGGGGCTTCTTGGTGGGGAGCGTGTCGGCTGTCACATGCCAAGGCAATGTGCACGCTCTAGTCACCGTCACCCTGTGGGACGTGGAAGTCGAACATTAATTTAATGAACTATTTTACAAAGATTTTAAAAAGTCTCTAGGCTTTTTTCTAAAGCAATTTAAACCTCAAAGATGTCTAGTAGCAATGACAATCTGTGGGTAATAGCTGCGTGGAGAGCAGATTAGAAAGTTACTTAATTTCCTTAGGAAATTCTGTCTTAAATACACAGCTTCACGGGCAGGAGAAGGCTAGACCCCATGGCGCGGCCGCGGCTCATCCCCGCTGTCCTGGGACTTGGCAGCGCCGCTGGAGTGGCTGGACGTCAGAAGGGTGACCGGGGGACTTTTACGCACGATGTGCAAACAAAACGCTCCGCAGAGGACGTGCGGTTGTGCCGGAGTCTTCCTCAGGTGAGTGATGACGGCTCACAGGGCACACCTGGCACTGCACGGGCGAGGACACAATCAGCGGGCACCAGGGCCCACCTGTCCCTGAGGTTTCCGGAGAGGAAAATGAACAGCTGCCGGGACGACAGGTATGGCGGGGAGGGGGCGGGCCAGGCCAGCCTGCTGGTGGCTGACGCACGTCTCCAGGGCACCCCGAGGGCTTGGAACTGAGGAAAACAAAATGACAGGAAGGCATTGCTGCTCCCACTGCACAGTTTCTCTCCCAGGAGTCACCAAACAGGGAGCGACACAATGTGTGTCCTAACTGCACAGGTATTTCAGGTGTGGACTGCTGTTGGAGCGTTAAACAGCGCGAACTGCGACGTAGTTCTGCTGTGGAGTGAGCCTGGGCCTGCGCCCTCACGTAGGTGGTGCACACGGTGACACCAGCCACTCAGGGGCCCTCGAGTGGGTGGCAGCGGGGCCCCTGCTGTGACGGAGGCTGGGACACACATAGCGGCACACCCCTCACCCTGACCCGACTGGCTTGCCGGGAACCCGGAGGCCGCAGGGCTCTGCCCCACCTGGCCCTGCCCACACTGCTGGCCTGAAATACTCGTGAGTATTTATACAGCTCTGTGCGGCGCTCGTTTCTGACGGCAGTGTGGGGGCCCCGGGGCATGCGGCCATTTCCTCTGTCCCCAAAGCCGTCGCCCTAAATTACAGGCTGGGAGGACCAGGGCCAGCTGTGCGTCAGCTGCAGCCGCGCTGCCGTGACGAAGTGAGAGGTGGGCACCAGCGGGTCCTCGGCTGTGGAGCCAGAAATAGGCTGACGACCGGCCGGGCCCCTCCGGGGCGGCGGGGCCTGCTGGCGGGGGCCTGGGCCTGACCCGACTGCTGGAGCAGGGCGGCCGGGGGCCCTGCACGCTGGGCTCCGCATTTTGCTGCCCGGGGACAAGTGTTGTTCTTTTCTAAGTCTTTCTTAAAATGGTCAGAAGTTTTGGTCTCTGTTTTGGTTTTGTTTTTCACATTTCCCCACAATTTCCTGTTGTGCTGTCTCGCCGGCTGAGTTCAGCTTGCCTGTTGGCTGTAATTACTGTGGGGCTTTGAGGAGCATTGAAAAATCCAAGTTGACGTTAAAGGTGCATTGCACTTGAGTAAACCCCGGGACGGCACGTTGCCCACCGGTGTGGAGCGGGCCCAGCACTGTGTCCAGGTGAACAGTTGGAGAAGGCTCTGGGTTTTTGCAGCCTGAGTACCGGCCGGGCAGTCGTGAACACGGCCGTGAGTATGTGCCGAAGTGTGAGGCTGATCAAACATTGCCTCGGGGGTTTGTGACGACCTGGCCCGCCGGGGCCCAAATTCCACTCTGATGCGAGACCTTCTCGCTCGGAAGGAGGGGACAGGGACAGGGGCGAGACACTGAGAGTGGCTGCTTTAGTCCTTAACCGTCGGGCAATCCACAGGGGACCATGCTCAGTGGACGCAGCTTCGCGGGGCCTCAGTTTCTCTCCCAGTAGCTCCACAATGGCCACTCTGGTTGACTGCTGACACTGAACATGTGAGTTTGGGCAGGAGGGCTGACCGGCCCTTCCGTAACCAGGTCACGTGAGTACTGGTGCTTGACCTTGAAGGATCCAGACACCCAGCTCAGTATCATGTCACCAGCGTGGACTCCTGGGCCCAGAGGGTGGCCAGTGGTCAGGCAGGTTCTCAGCAGGACACGGGGCAGAGGGGTCCTTCCCTCTCCAGGCCTCCCTCGTCTGTGTCCGTCAGCTCCGCTGTCACGACCTCTCCCGCCTCGCGGCCCGTGGCCCGTTGTCCCGCAGGTGCCCGTGGGCTGGTCACGGCAGAGGGGTGCTGAGGACACGTTCGCCCGTGAAGATGCGCGAAAACTTGAGTCTGGATGGGGACCTAACCTCAGCCTGTGCTCGCGGCTCGCCTGCGAGCTAAGCGTCGTGTTGTGACTGTCCTGTATTGAGGGGGAGTCAGCTCTGAGGGGGCCACACGCCTGGTGGTGTGACGCGAGTCCCGAATTTGGATTCTGACCTGGAGACCCTGACAGTCCGGGTCGCTCGCCCTCGTCTCGGTGCGGTCCCTGCAACGCCGTCGGGCAGGGGATCGCCCAGCACCCAGGGGTTTTGTTCGGAGACGGGGGACCCGCGGCCGTTGTCCTCTTCTCCTTGGCTGTGGGGGCTCCTGGGGGCGCGGCTTCCTGGCTGTCCTCCGTGTCCCTGCAGCAGT
Source organism: Lyroderma lyra (assembly GCA_004026885.1). Lineage (NCBI taxonomy): Eukaryota > Metazoa > Chordata > Mammalia > Chiroptera > Megadermatidae > Lyroderma > Lyroderma lyra. The sequence continues at coordinate 5,202 of PVJL010015113.1, read as the reverse complement.
GGCCTGTGTGCTCAGGCGCGGGCCCAGGGGAGACGAGCGTTCTGACAGGGACAGTCCAGGGTCACGACCGGGGGCTCTCAGCATGCCCCTGCAGGTCACGTGCGTCCTTGGAACGGGCCGTGTGCCCTGCACACACACGCAGACCCTCGGCGACTGCCCGGCGCTAACGCACGTGTGCACTCGGCACGGCCGGGCTCCTCATGCTCCGGCGCTAGGACCACGCGTGGCGTGTACAGAGGCGTGCTCTGTGGGGTCCTCATTTCACCGCCGTCCGGCCGTTCCCGCGTCCCCCGAGCCCCACCCCGCTGGTGAGGGAGGGGGCTGAGGCCCTGAGCACGTTCAGAGCCAGCGGGGCTCCCGGCTCCCGGACAGCCCGGCCCGCGGCCCCGGTGCTGCCGGCTCAGTGCAAGCGTGCACCCGTCCCAGCAGCGCAGTGCCACGCGGGTGACGCGTGACTCCCCCCAGGTCCTCGCTCGTTCCTGGGTCCCAGGCCTGCCGCCAGGACGGCTCACGACCCGACGTCACTCGCCAGCTGCGGGCAGAGGGAACCGCCCTCGTTCGGTCACTGGGACGCCGGGCAGGTGACTGGCCGGCCGCGGTCCCCGGGGCCCGAGCGCTGCGCTGGGGGGTGTGGGGACTGAGGGCCCGACCAGAAGCGGCTCCCACCGCCCCCAGAGCCCTTCGCAGCTGCCCGTCCCGCCGTGCCTGCTGTTCTGGCGGGGATTTAGCTGCAGGGTGGACGGCCTGGCGCAGTGTGGCCCGCTGCCGTGCCTGCCGCCGCCTGCATGCTCTCCTGTGCGCAGCACCCCAGGGGCCCTGAGCACCCCATCTCCCTTCCGGGGAGCCCCGCGCTGTTCCCCTGCTCACCCTGGTGCCCCGCTCGTCAGGCACGGGCAGTGCAGCGTTTAGGCTGCAGCGGGTGAAGGTGGACACGGCATTCGGAAGCGGCGTGGCCCCGGCGGGCGACGGGCAGCGCGGGGCTCGGCCGCGGGTTCATGGGCACGTTTCTGGGCCTCATGGGCCGCTGACAGCCCGAGCGACCACGGTCACCTTTCCTGTTCATCCTGGTCCAACAGGGACTTGACACGGGAGGTCAGGGGAGACGGGCCGAGGCTTCGGACAGCGCCGGACTGATCTTCCTTCTTCCCAGACGGGGCGAGAGTAGAGGGGCCCCGAGGGGTGAGCTCTGCTGTGGGGGGGACACCGATGCTCGGTGACAGCGCTGTGCGGGACGGGACTTCCCTGTATCGTGCTGTCGGCGCCAGTCCTGCCCACGCCCATGGCCACGCCCACGCCCACACCCACGCCCATGGCCACGCCCACACCCACACCCACACCCACCCATGGCCACGCCCACGCCCCACACCCACCATGGCCACGCCCACGCCCACCATGGCCACGCCCATGCCCACGCCCACGCCCACGCCCACGGCCCTGGGAGAAACCCTGCACAGGAGTTGGGCTCAGGAGCTGCGTGAGAGGGCCGTGCGCACACACGTCGCCCTGGACGCCCACAAAGGCCCCCAGCTCCGCTCGGAGTGGCGGGGTGCCCGCGGGGTCCCGGGCTGGCGGCTCCGAGTGCCCGATGCGTGTGGGTGCGGGTGGCCCCGGCCGAGACAGCCCCTCGAAGGGCATGCCGCTCCTCCTCAGCTCCATGGAGACCACCTGCGATTCCCAGGCGCCCGACTCGTGTTGGCATTACTTCAGAAATGCGACACGATTTTACGCGTGGTCCAGAGTTTTAATGATACAAATTTACTGTTTTGGAGGAAATGAAAAGCAGCAGTTAGCAGCTGCCACGGGTCTGCACAGACTCGGGTGCGCAGTGCAGACGCGACGATGCTATGTGAGAGGACCGTGGAGTGACTAGGACAGCTGGGCGTCCCTTCGGTGTCACACGCGTCTGACACGTCGCAATCTGCGCCGGCACCATTTCCGCTAAGCAGCCGCAGCGCCTCTGAGCTACTTCTTTGCAGTCACAGAAATTAGACGGCGATGGTCGTAGGGGCGGGGCGCGCAGGACAGCCCAGGAGCCGCCTCGGCCCGCGCCGTGCTCCGCGTGGAGCTGCTCCTCCTGGTGACAGCTCTGTCACGCACAGCCGCACTGGCATGTTTAAGTTGGCACTCCCTCTAATCACATGATTCTCTTTCTCCCCAACGGTTTAAATCAAGTAGTGGGTCCCCTCACCCCCAGTTTTAAGCACCAGATTGGGCTCTAATGTTGGTCTCAAAGAAGTGACACATTGGAGCCAAAGGGACCTCGCTGAGTTTTCTGTCCCGGGACTCAGACGCAAAGAGACAGGAGCAGTGGTTTGCTCACCGTCTCTGGTCGAACTGGCGTGGAGGGGAAATCGCTGACTTGGGGTTTGTTGGGCACGGACACTCCCACCCAGGGGGAGGCCTTGGGCACCATCCTTCCCGTTCTGACCGGAAGCGCGATGCCACCCCAGTACCCCGGTGACCGGCAGCCCTGACACCCTGGCATCACCCCCGTTGTCCGCTGTGGTGGCCTGGCCGGCGAGGGCTTCTGACTCTGCCCATCAGGCCGCTTTGACCGGCTGGACTTCAAGGGGTGGTTTCCTCAGAACACGATGACAGCGGGTTTAAGTGAGTGACGTCACAGCAAACCCCAAGCCGCTCCGGCTCATCAAGTTTCCTCTTCAAGCAGCAGGTGCAAGTCTTCCAGACGGTCCTGAGTCGGCATTGCCACACCGAAGCAGAGGTCCCCCCTGAGGGGAGTCGAGCCCATGGTGGTTTATCATGCCCTTTACGTGGTCAGAAACTGTCCACACCGCTGCTCCACGAGGGACTGTGACGGAGCCGTGTCATCGGTCCTTTGCGAACGCAGGGCAAGGGGACCGGAGGCCCCTCCAGACCCGCCGAGGGCAGCACGACGCTTCCACGGGGCCTCCCACCTGGGGAAGGAGCTACGTTGTGCACGGCTACTTTCTGAACAATAATTTAAGTATTTTCAGAATGTGCTGTGAGGAGCTTAGCTTTGTTACAAATACATTTTTAATTGGGAGAAGCACGATCCTTCAAACCACAAGCGAGCACAGGCAGATGCGTGTGAGAGACTTCCTAACGCGAGCAGCAGAGCAGTCACGACAGGAAGGGCTGGCGGAGCAGCTGGTATGAGTCCTCAACAGTATTTCTCCATCCTGATGCATTAAAACCTCTTAAAAGAAGTAGGAAAGTATTTGCAGTAAACCCACCGAACAACGGTTACGCTTCTTAATATGTAAAGAGCACAAGGAAATCAATAATTGGAGCGTATAGTCCGACTGTACAGATAGAAGAAATGAAAATGTCTGATAAACCACAGATAACGTCTAATCATGCTCGTCATCCAAAGGGCAGAGATTGACCAAGGGGTCCCCTTAATTGGTCTCGTTCCCACTCGGCACTGTGCTGTCACCTGGCATTAGTACAAAATGTTACCTAATGTCAAGTATAATTGAAAAAATAATAAAAATAAATAAAAGGGAAGTAATAGGAGTACTTCCCTCCTGGGGTGGGTGCAAGAGTTTAAAAAATGCAAAAATTTAGCACCCAAACTAGTGGCCAAGCATTGAAAGGCCCCGGGTACTGGCCATGGGGCATCTGCCTGTGGCCCGGGAGCCCTGGGCGCCGACGGCCGTGGGGAAGACAGCCCGGCGCCGAGTGTCTGAGGGTTTCCATGGCGATGGCGTGCCGGTCACTGCGCCTCACGGGCTGTGTAGCGACGTACCCCTAAGATGCCCCGACACGTTTAAGGGCGCAGAGAAGTGTTCTGTTCATTGTAAAAATGAAGAACACAAACTTACGGGTGCAGTGTGCCCAAATTAGGAAATTCTGTCAACATGAACGTTGTCAGAAACGTACCCCGAAATACAGGGGGACTGTTTGTGGGTTCCACTATGGTGAAGTATTTTAAATGCTCCTTCCAGTGTCCAGCAGGGACCCCGGGCTGCTTGTACGTGCAAGTGCAAGCTTTTGTGGCCGAGTCCCCAGCATCCTGCTTCCACCACGGACGCGGCCGGGTGTGTGGGCAGCGTCTCGCACGCGCAGCCTGTGTGGTACGTAGGGACGTGCACGTGTTGTGACGTGTAAGTGTTAGTGCAGGTACACGGGCTGCCAATCTCACTACTTTGTGTGTTGTATGACTAGTTACCGTACCGGGACTTGGAGGGGACGTCCTAGGCGCGGGCGACGGACTTGGAGGGGACGTCCTACGGCGCGGGCGATGGACTTGGAGGGGACGTCCTACGGCGCGGGCGACGGACTTGGAGGGGACGTCCTACGGCGCGGGCGACGGACTTGGAGGGGACGTCCTACGGCGCGGGCGACGGACTTGGAGGGGACGTCCCACGGCGCGGGCGACGGACTTGGAGGGGACGTCCTACGGCGCGGGTGATGCAGGCACGTCTAACCGAGTCTGCGCTTTGGATTACGTGGGGTAACTGAGTTCTGCCGTGGAGGGCGGACCCTCAGACGGGGCATTCTGGGCTGCCTGGGTGCGTCCTGCTTCTGTGCCCTTGGCGGTGGTGGCCACGAGGCGTTTCCCTGAACGGTGTCACGTCCGAGGGTTGCCGAAGCCCCCGCGGGCTCTGTGCGTGCAGCAGCACGGCCGCAGCTAGCGCCCAGTGTGGTGGGACCCAGGGGACAGCACCCTGGCGCCCTTCGGAACGCAGTGTGACTTTTACAAAGTGTCAGAATTGCCACCTGCGTGGGCCTCGTCACCCCAAACGGCAGCGCTCGGATGAGCCGAACACGACGCCGTTGAGAAAACAGAAAAAGAGACTCAGGTTGACGTGTGAGAAAGGGCCAAGGCGAGGGCGAATCACAGCGCTCCCCGACCTGCAAACCTGACACGGGGGGTTGAGCGCTCTGTCCCCGCCTTACAGGTGTCCCTGGCTTTGATCATTAATTAGAATGTGACTTCCACCCCCGCTGTCACTGTCGGAGGACTTGACAAAACACAGTGTGTCGGGACCTGACAATTCCTTATAATGCCCTTGGAGGCAGGTGTTCATTCCTGCCAAGGCTTTGAAGCTAAAAATAAAACAAAACAAAATGGAAATTAAAGGCCATTCCCACGCACGTAGTAATCATCTTAAGACGGGCTCCCGGGAGCCCTTCCCCTCCCAGGTGGTCGGTGCTCAGGCGGGCACAGCGCGGCCGCGCAAACCCTCGCCGCCATGCGGGCGCAGGCGTCGGGCC
>PVJL010015112.1:0-19912 GCA_004026885.1 Lyroderma lyra | reverse complement strand
AAGTGGGTGGTATCAGACGAAATCTATGAGAATGGGCTGTGAGCATGCCTGAGATTTTGTAGGGGGAGAGTAAGGGGGAGACCGAGGAAGGGCCTGTTCAGGAGGAGGGCCGAGAGAAGCCAGGGAAGACCCGAATGCTCCCCACAGCGCCGGTTCCTGCCGGTGTTAATGATAGCCTCTCTCTGAGCTGTGAGCCTTTTACATCTAGAGGTTTATCATTAAAGAGAAACACGTGTATAGGAAAAAAGGAGAGGCGTATTTTAAGTGCCCATTGTCTGTCATCTCTTCTGATTTTTGTCAACTGTTCTTATCAACCGGTGACGATTGAAATAGGTGTAGATGACAGTGGCTACTCTATTAGCTCTGTGAATTTAGGCAAATGATTTAACCTCTTTCAGCTTTGGTTTTCTCATCTGTGTGTGGAGACGTGAAAACCTAGTCCACGAAAGTGTCTTAAAGTAGAAGGTGGTTCTCAACATGCCCCAGAAAGGCCATGCATTGATTCAGCAAACACTGTCTTTGTTGAGTGTCAGGCATGAGCCTAGCACTGTGGGCCTGGGCCCTGGGAATAGTGGAGAACAAGCCCCGTAAATTCTGAACTCATGTGGATTTTGACTTCGAAAGGGGAAGTAGACAATAAACAAGTCAGCCAACTAAGTAAAATAGATTTCATGGTAGATATTCCTTTGGACAAAGAGGGGCAATTTTAGGCAAGGTAGTCAGGGAGGGCCTGAGAAAATAGCATTTGTTCTGAAACCTGAATGGTCAAAAGTATGTAGACATAGAAAGACCAGGAGAAAGGGCTTTCTGGGCAGAGTCAAGGACAAGGGCAAAGGCTCAGCAGCAGGAAGGAACTGGGTGAGTTTGAGGAAGTGGGCCAGGGGAGGTTGGTATCACGTGTGTCGGTGTCCTACCACATTCCCAAGGCTCACTGTTCAGCTATTATCAGTGATATTCAATCCACATCGTGGGATCAAATTGGGCATGAATGATGGTTACATAGAAGTCAGCCTTCATCCATTTCCACGTCAATACACAGAGGTGAAATTGTATCTCCGTCGAAGGCAGCCCTAATGGGACTGTTAATAAGACGTGTTGGGACAGAGACGGCTGACACTACCATCTTGTGTGAGAATTCCAACAGTATCTTCACTAGTCACACCTATTCACACTGCAGCCCACATGAGCTCTCTAGCATCTGAGGGCACTGTCCACCTGCTTAAAGTCTTCAGGGGTCTCCCTTCCCCTGCTGCCCACACAAGAATACCCAAACTCCTTAGGTGGCTTCTCTCACCATTTCCCACCTCACACGACTGGCTCTTCACTCTCTGCCTGGAACAAACTTCTTCCCTTTGGCCACCTTGCTTGGCCAGCTCCTATTCATGCCTCAGGTCTCTGTCTGTACATGCCTTCTTGCTTAATTGACCTCCCATAGTCTGCCATCATTTCCCTGGCACGGCTCTTGGCACTTCTTGTACCTGCCTGTGTGCCTACCTGGATCAGCTTGCAGCCTTGTCCATAGACCAGAGCATAGGCATCACCAGAGTTTGTTTAAGAAGCAACTCTCAAGACCAGCTCGGTGTCTAGAATCATCCGTGAACTTTAACAAGGTAGGCTTAGGCACACTGCACTTGTGTGGTACTGTTCTCTTCAAGGCAGGTCCCAAGGGGGTAGGGCGCCAGTGTCTGCCTTAAAGATTTAACTAATCAAGGCATCAGGCCGATTTCGCATCAACAAACATGCTTTACAGGAAAGCCAAACCAAAGCGAACCAACTCCCCTTTTACAGGAATAAACAGACTCGGGTTTACAGCCTGTATATTTCTTCACAGCCTTCCTTTAAATTCCCCCCTCAGTCATCTCTCACGTCTTTCTGACAAATCCTATTTTTGGCATGAGATACATGAATCACTATTGCATTACTAATCATGTTTGTTGTTTTGTTGTTCAGTGTTATTTTTTTTTTTAACACCATAAATGATAACACAAGCAAGGCCAGATGTGCACTGTCATTTTTGAACTTGGTTCATGGAAACTGGTATCTGCTGGTAGTTTTAAAAATTGGGGGGGGGGTTCCCTGGTGGTGTAGTGGCTAAGGCTTCGGCACTCTCAATGCCACAGCCTGGGATCGATTCCCAGCCAAGGAGCTACCCACCTCTCCCCCAAAATTGTCATCCTCACCAGTCACCAGTCCCTTTTTGGTTTCTTAAGAAAACATATAATAGGGGATTCTAATACTTCACGATAAAATTTTGTTTTGTCACCCCAGTGGTCAAAATATCCCCATATGTTTACATTTCTTGCAAGATCTCATTAAATGATACATCACTTTTCCAGAGACGTAGGCAGGTAAGAGAGCCTTTTCCTACTCAGCTTTGCATTCCCTTCATAGACTGTTAGAGCTGAAAAAGTTTGTGAACCATCTCAAATTCAGTATCTTACACAGTTTTCCATAAATGGCTGATTTTGACCCATCTCTGAAGCCCAGGTCCCCCCACTTGCTCCTCCCTTCTGAATTTGCAATTCTCTAAAAGCCTCAGCTTGCCAGGTTTGCACGGGTCACGTGACCAACAACCTTTTATAATGCTAATGTGGCAGTCCAGTGATCAACACACCCTTCCTAGGTAAACGATGACATCATTTGTTTTTCTTTTTGTTGAATGTATTCATTGCTTTTCAATTCGCGTCTGATTTTATCAAAAGTTTACTAATTTATCCAATCAGGAAGTCAATGATGTTCCCTAAGTATGAGGTCAGTCACCATGAACCTTGGGGAGAGCCCTGGCTGCTTTAAGATTCCAGGTTCCTGATAACAGATTTCGAGGCTGCATCTCCCTAGTATTTCCCGTGTCACGGGTCAAGGGGTGGAAAACACCCTAATTCTCTTAATCTCAATGTATTTACCACACTCAAAACTCAGCTGTTTAAATTTAAGACTAGTTTTGTTCCATGCTTATAGCGTTGTCTACACTTCTACTGTGGGTCAAGCCAAAATAAATAGTTGCAGATTTGTGTTGATTGAATGATTTAAGGTAAATAAACAAGCTCAACTGCCTACTGGGGCCAGATAATGTAAATGAGAAAACACACAGCAGGGAGCGTGGCCAATGGGAACTTCTGCCCCCACCCCACGTCTCTCTATGGGAAGAGGCATCTACTACTTCTAGTGTGCACGCTTGGGTTTGAGAGCGTTTGATTTTCCGAAGGACATCCAGGCTTTCAACGTAATCTCTCAATTTTAAATGCTGGTAACCAAGTCACAGGTTCATAAAACATTTTGCAGACCAATCCCGGGAGCCAAACACTTCGAGGAAGCCATGCAGCTCTAAGCATCCCATTGGCAACCTCTGCATTAAACAGCGCGGAGAATAAGAACACATCTTCGCAGAACTGTGATCACTTGGAAGGCCGCAGTCGACAGTAACCCTCGCTCCGTGTGGGCCTGCTGGGTTCAGATCCTGGCACCGCCCTCGGCCTACGACAGCTTGGGTAATTCACTTCACCTTCATAAACCTCAGTACTGCACCTGTACATTGCGAAACACCACCATGGAAAGAATGCCAGCCTCTTGGGGTTGTTCTGAGGACTGGAGAAAATGCCTGCTTAAAAGCCCTAAGCGTGAAGCGGCCCTCAGTACCTGCTAACTAATCCGAATTACTTCTTGTTTTTATAATAGTGCAATTATTCAATGGCCACACAACATCGTGCAAATTAACTTCATACTCCCAGATAGCTCATTCCTCTCTCCACAAAAGCATTTGGAAGTTTTCTTTATGATGACCTCCTCTCCCTTTTAAAAAATTCAGAACGAGCACTATCGACCTATGCTGACAGAATATGGTCTACTTTGGGGCCCCAAACTAGCCCCCCCCCCCCCCCCCCCCCCCCCCCCCCCCCCCCCCGTCTTCCAAATCAAACTGTGCTTGCTCCAGGTTGCTCCAGGGTTGCAATGTGTGTAGCTAATTTCCCACGTTTTAATCTGGTACTTTATTTACTCACAGGGCTCACAGGGCCTCTGCCGTCATCCATACGTTATTATTAAAGTTCCCTTCATCTTCACTTTCCTGCAACGACCCACATTGTCCGAGTTTGAAAACCTGTCTTTTCCGAACTCTCTCCGGGCTTTGTTTACAGAAGTCTCTAATTGCCCAGTTGTGATAAGGGCGAAGCGCCTGGCCTCCCCACCCCCCACTTTCCTGCTAGGAAAAACGTTTTCCTCCCGGCACCCCGCCACAACGCCGACCGACTCCACCTCGGGTGCTTGCAGATTCTCAGTCCCTACCCCTGCTCCCCCACCCCCGTTTATTACAGAGGTGATTTCAAGGCTGGGCAAGGTCTCGCCTGCGCCCCCCGCCGAGGGTCGGCGCCGCCGAGGGTCGGGAACTTGTCCGGGCAGGTCGCTCGAGGTGGCGCGGGGTTACCCGACCAGCCCTGCTGGGCTCGCTCTGCCCCCACCACGGCGGGCCCGCAGGGGCGGGGCCAGGGGCGGGGCCAGGGGCGGGCCAGGCCAGGCGTCTAGTTTCGCTACGTCACCGGGAAGTCCCCATAAGATGCGAGCGCGGGCTCTTGCTTTTCCCCAGAACCCAGAGGTTCTCGGGCACCCACAGAGTCTGGTCTCCAGCCAGATACCCTCCCAGCCGGTCCGGCCCGCCCGCCCCGCGCGCAGCTCGCGTCCTGCAGACTCAAGGTTGCAACTCCGGGTTGGGGGACTGACTTCCCCGGAGGTTCTGCACCAGAGTTCCCGCCGGCTGCTTGCGGAGATGCCTGGGAAGAAGGCGCGTAAGAACGCGCAGCCGAGCCCTACGCGGGCCCCGGCAGGTAGGGACCAGATGGGCTCCGCGGAGATCCTGGCCGGGGCGGGGGCCGGGGCCGGGGTCTCAGTCGGAAGGGGGTCAGTCCTTCTGCTCCGGGCCTCACGGTCCGGCCCTGTCTGCTCCCTTGCACGTGCTTTAAGGGCGTCTCCTGGAAGCTCTTCAGGGCTTTTACCTTCGACCGTGGAGACGGCGAGGGAGGGACGCCGGTTTGAGGTTAGGATGCAGCTGCATTTTTGAGGAGGCAGAAAGCCTCTTTACGCCCGCCTTCGGTCCCTACTTGTCCTGCCCCCGGGCTACGGGGGAAAAAAGTACAAGTGCGGGCGTCAGCCAGGAGAAGAAAGTCATTGTCATGCTGGTGGGGACGGGAGATGCTCGGGGAGCCGCCGGGCCTCCCAGAGCTTCCTGAGGTAGGCAGGCCACTTCCTCCCGACTCCGGGACCTTTGAGACGGCTCCAAGGGTTCTCTCTCCATCCCCCACACGAACAAAAGCGGTTGATGACGCTTGATGCGACCACAGCTCTGGCACCCCGACTGAGGAAGAGTGATGGGGGCCCTGCAGGACCACTGCGTCTAGGAGCCCAGAAAGTCTTGCTTCTTGGATAAGAGTTCACATTTAAACAACCGATCTTAGTTGCGGAGAGGGGATGGGGAAGAGGAGTTGGTCTCCAATTTATACGATCCATCCGTTCCTCCCCCACAGCCCCATCAGATAACTTTGCAGGTCAGCACCCCCCGCCCCCCACTGCGTGCCCTCTATATAAATCTTATCAAACAAGGCGGCCATCTGTTGAGGGGCAGTAGTAGCAAAGACGGCAGCAAAGCTCTGGTCTCAGAAATTCGTGTGGGTCATGCTGCTATTACATAGCAGCTATTACATCAGCCTGTGACAGGCCCCCTTTAACGTACTTTGATTTTATGGAGCCCATGGGACGTGCCAAGGGAGTGGTGCCTTGGCCATTTGGCCGTGGCTAAGATGGCACAGGCTGCCCTCTCTGGCTCTTGGTTGGGAGGGAAAAGTTTCTGTCAACCTTTTGTGATGCCCAGTAGTCCTGACCATGTTTTGGAAAGGTTTACGCTTGTGCATAACCTGCACCTGTGCAACTTGGTTTTCAGTAACGAGACAGTAGAAAGGCCCCTCTTAAACTTGATTAAATGGTATTTAAAAATTGAGATACAATGACATAAACATTGTAATAATCTTAGGGGTACAACATAATTTCATATGTATATTTGTGAAATAATTACCACAATACATCTAGTTAACATCCAGGACCACACATAGTCACAATTTTAAAAATATAGATGTGCAACTAACAAAAAGATTAAGGAAACAAATAGATATTTTCTGCCTTTTTTGTGGAGGGGAGAGTGAGGAATTTTTCCTCTTAAATTCAGGGCTTCCAAAGTTGTATGCAGAATCATTTTGTTTTTTAGGATGGTATGTTAATACAGCCCACTCACTGTAAAGAACATGACTTGGTAAATACGTCTCAAAATGTTCGACTTGTAACCTAAAAAGAGTGGCATCTGATGATGGGTCTCTTATTGGGTATTATGAAAATTTCACCCAGCTCTTGTAGCAAGAGAAGAAATTGGTTGAAATTTAGATTTTAAAATATACTCTGTAATACATTTACGGGTTTTTTTGTTTTTTTGTTTTTTTGTTTTTTTTTTTTTTTGAGGCTAAATATGGTCTTTGCAGGGCCTGTTTTTAAAATACGCCATATGTCAATTTGTAGTCAAAATGATTATTAATGTTCATAGTCATGATCTTGAAGTGGACCAAAAAATGCTGAGTTGTTCTTTGAAATAGCCAAGAAAATTGAAATTATGGTCAGTATAGATTTAGGGTTAATTTTGCTTACTTAAAAAAATTTACTTGGAAATTAGATGATAAGCATTCTTTTTCTTAGATTAATATTTAGTTAATTACAATATATTCTAAAATAGTAAACATGTGAATTAAATATTATTTTCTGCTTCACTCATCATCATAAATGCAATAGATTGGTAGAGGTTGGGTTTGTAGGAAGAATTTGGTGTAGAGGAAAATTTAAACTTCTAAATTATTTTAGAGAATGTGGACTTTATTTCGGAATACAATCTTATGAATTTTTTTTGTTTTTGTTTTTGTTTTTTGTTTTTTGTTTTTTGTTTTTTTAATTCATTTTTATTGTTAGACTTATTGGGGTGACATCTGTTAGCAAGGATTACATAGGTTTCAGGCATACAATTCTACAGTGCATTGTCAACTTGATGTATAATAAGTTCACCACCTAATGTGACTTCTCTTTCCATCACCTTATATTTAGCTTCCCCCCCTCCTCTCCCACCCCCTCCCTGAATTTTTTAATTAGAAAATTTCAAAGAGTTTTTTAAATGAGGAATACATTTAGATTTGCCTTTTAGTGAGAGCATAATCTGAATTTTGAATTACTGCCATTTAAAAAGTAAGCCCTACCTGAAATTGACACAAAAGACTTTAAAAATTTGACTTCTTTCCCCCAACCAAATGTGAGAAGAAAAATAGGATGACACCTGAGGTTGGCAAAGTCTCACTAACCTTGTGCTATCTGACATATTGAATGTTTGCATTTGAAAGTAGCAATACTTGCCTCATCCAGGATTCTTTAAAAAGGATTTCAAAGTAAATGTCTTTATTCTTACCTTAACTATTTTTTCCTTTCGTTTATGACTCACACTGTGCTAGTATAGTAGTATGTCATGGATGTGTGTGTGTTTGTGTTTTCCATCTCACATTAAGAAAACAGGTGTACGTAAACCTAACGTTAAGGGAAATGCTTCACAGGATAACTACTGAACTTGTCACTCTTGCTAGTTGCAGTTTGGAAAGTCGTCTTTGTAGGGTTGAAGTTTTGCTTTCCTTCTTTCCTTTTTCAGAGCATGAAGTTGAGTGTGCCATTCAATTCAGGAGAATTGGAGACAAACTGAGTTTCCGGCAGAAACTTCTGAATCTAATAGCCAAACTCTTCCGCTCAGGAACCTGACTGCTTCAGAAGCCTTCTAAGGATGGGACTCCTTTAAAATGAGATTCTCCAGGAGGTGCATCTTTCAGCGATTAGAGGAGAGACTGCCTTATAATGGGAGAAGGGTGTGAAGGAGCTCTCACTTGGTTTTGGATGCCCTTGGAAATGAAGATGGGATACAACCCAATGAATTTCAATGGAGGTTTTCCCCGAAGTTGTTTTTTGGGATGTGAGAAAACAAAACCACTTTGTTTATTTTAAAGCAGACATTGAAGAGCTTTGGAAATACAGAATGAATTATTTATACATTTTGTTTTTGCTTAGAGAATTGTTCTAGTATTTTTGCTGAAGGTTGTTGTCTAGCATCATGTGAGAGGAACTGACTAAATGATTAGAATGTGGGCAGGGGCCAAGAAACAATATGTTCAGTGTTCATTTCTACTTTGGGGTGACAACTCCAGGACAGTGTGTAATACAGTAGTCTCTCCATTAACTGGAACTCAAGCAAACGGCAAAGCTTTCAAGCTACCAGCACAAAAAAAACCTTTGTATTTTTGCCTGTTGCTTAAGAGTTTTGCTGGTTGCTTGAGAGTGCTGGGCACATTTATCCAGCATCTGCGAATCCCCAAGGGTTCCAGTTAACAGAGAGTACTGTATCTGGTTTACATGTATTACGCTGTTAAAAGTAAAAGTTCCATTCTGAGAACACTGAATGTCATAGTGAATGTTAATTTTATAGGTCACTACAAAATACAGGGTCTGGCGGAAGTAACACCCTTTTTAAGTAGTTAGTGTGCTTGAGTGTGATATTGTTGATACAGAATTACATGCTTGGGATTTTGTAATACAAGATTTGGTATAGATTACCAGCTCATTGAAAAGGGGCGTTATTTGTGCCAGAGCCGTTATAAAATAATTTGATTGTTTCTTTTGATTTAAAAATACATTACTTCTGTTCAGATGACCTTTTACTAAATGTGGTCTTGTGAGCCTTAACTGCAAAGTATGTAATTTGAAAAAATGTGATAGAAGTTTAAGGGTGTTTCTTAAATCAGTAAAATTCTTGCCAGTTGAATATTGAATATCCAAAGATAAAGAGCATGGGGGATTTGCATAACCAGGAATCATTTTAAAAGGTGAATTTGACTTTTTTCCGCTGTAATTAAAACTTAGGAAAACAAATACTCTAAAGTAACCATAAGAAAATGAATGTGTTTCTAAAGAAGTTCCTAAAATCTAAAAAGTCCTTTTTCATACTAGTCACTGTGTATATATCCTGTAGTGATCTTTTAAGAGAAATTAAGCCTGTTTTCATAATTGGGATATACTTGTTTTTGAAAAGAGGAACAGACTGCTTATTCAGAATAAAAATCCCATTTGTATACATGAATATAAAATTGCTTAGAATGATGTAGATTCTGAGAAGGGATTCATGCATTTATTTTTATTTTTATTAAAAGGTCAGGCTATCCACAAAGTCCCCCATAAGATATATTAAAAAAGGGATGATTAAATTTCAAAAAGAATAATCTTATTTATTTTACCTATTTATAATTAAAATATTTTTTGTTTAGTTTAAACATGTATATTAAAAGTTACAGTTTTGGGTTATGAGACAAGGGTTTTATAACTACTTGAACTCTTACAGAAAGAATGTTTTAAAATAGGCTGTAGTCACTTTAGATAAAAGATTACCTCAGCATCTATTTTTCTTCAGTATTACTTAAATAAGGCTGTTAGTTTATTTAGTTGCAAAGGTTTTTTTGTGTGTGCATGTGTGTCTAGAGGCAGATGTTTGCCATATGGATATTTATGGTCTGTTAACTGCATTTCTACATATGTATGTATATATTGAAATGGATACTGTAGCTGTAAACCATTAAAATTATCATCACTGTTTTCTGTGTTTAGTTTTTCATCCTGTGAGCTACCAAGTGTTTGTTAAGAAACCAAAGTATTATATCTGAACTGGTTTTCATCAGCAGGCCATGCCCTCCATTTCATTTTGTGGTAAGAGGATACAGGGGCATTTAGCATGATTTCCGCTGTCCAGGGACTTACAGTTTAATTGGGAGAGAAAATAGTGAAAAATAAGAAATTAATGCCAGCCGCAGACCTTGAGTGCTGCGGAGCGCCTTACATTACTGCCCAGAGTGATTGACGTAAGGTAGCCTACTGAGAGGCGGGATCTAATGAGGGGCATGGTGAGCCTTTGGATTTTCCTGAGTTTGCCCGGCAAGAGGAACTTCTGGGCAGTTTCCTTTTAGTAGCCTCAAAGCTTTCCCTTCTCCTGCCCCCACCCTGAGCAGCAAGTATTGCTTCACAAGAAGCTAGTCATGTGCAGAAGTAGGTGTAACTCGGTGCCTTCCTGTTTGAGTGTGAGAACTGAAAAGCTACCCCCAGAAGCTTTGTAGCTTTGATCTAGGAACCACATCTTCCACCCCTGCCCTCGAGAAGTCTGCTGAAATCATGGAAAGTAAACAGCCTCCCTTAGATGGGGGCGGAGAGGAATAGCTACAGGAGGAAGGTGACAAGGAGAGATGGCAGCTAGAGAACGGGGGATAAAGGGCGATGGAGAAAGCGATACAGACCAACAGGTCGTTCCGCCGGCTCCCCCGGAGGGAGGACTTACGTATTGCAGGAGGGGAGGGGCGATGGGTTTCCTAAAAGGTGGAGTCTACCGTCGGGATTTGATTTGAAGGTCACTGAAAGCCTAACTCCTGTCCCTAAACAACCTTGTGTATCCAGAATTGAACTGCTGGTGTTAGTTTTGCTAAAAGCACCCCCCCCTTTTTTTTAATATGTAAGGAGCAACACAGAAAGGCTTAGGCACAATTTACAGGCTTCAGGGATGAGAAGCATGTAACTGCTAACTTTATTTTAATGTCAAATCATTCCTAAGACGTCCACGTAATTGTAATTGTGTCTGATGGCTGACAAGTCTCTAGGAATTAAAAAATACTTTGACTTGTATTTATATTTAAAAGACAACTTCAATAGCTTGTATATTTGAAAATACCAGGTATCTATTATCTATCATCTATCTAGCTATCATCTATTTAAAGTGGTTCTTCAGTCTAAAGATCTTGTGTGTTGTAATTAGGGTTTTTTTGTTTTTTTTTTTTTTTTACCCTTTGCATGTGCTCACACACACCAACACCCATACACACCCACACACACACTCACCCACTGAAATAGCACGAACTGAAAATCCAGTCAAACTCAAACCTCTGTCAGAGGGAATGATCCCCCAGGAAAATAACTGACACCCCGAAGAGCACAGACTGGGAGTGATGAGGTGCAAAGAGCACCCCACTTTGGAATTCTAAAGCTGACTTTATGAGCTGAACAAGGTAACCTGTGAGCTGGTTAATCTGAAATCAAGAGAACCAGATCTTTCAGGTCACTTGTGATTTGGGGTCTGAGGAAGGTGTCTTACCACACTCCCAGTGCTACCAACCCCACTCCTGACCTCATTTCAGACAGGATAAGAGAACTGACCAGTTTGTATGAAGTAGGGGACTGGATGCAAAGAGCCCTCTCTCCCACAAAAAATAAAAGAAGTAAAAAATAATATATATATATTTTTTTAATATTCCAAGTTTTCTCCTCCCAAACATTGACTCTAAGTCCTGGAACAGATTGGGTGAGGACTTCTGGGACTTGGACTTTTGCTCTTGGAAATGCAAATTCGCCATGCACTTCTGGCTTCCCTGGGCTGTGTCAGTCACTGTCAGGGCTGCTTCTCCTGTAGCTAAGAATAGAAATAGGGTCACCTGACAGAACACACCCTATGGTGTTACCCCTGGAATATCTCAGGTAATAAGTCATGGTTCTAGAACAAAACCTTTGTCAATACACCCTGGGCACTAACTTCAGCTTCTCTTTTAAGGCCTTTCAGAAATCAGTTTAACCAATTCCAGTGAAACAGTCACACCTACCTACTGTCTTTTCCAAAATTAGTTACTCCTTAAAACACCAGAAAGATGAGAGAATTGGTAAATAAGAGTTACAGATGGGAAATTAGGGTTCCTTTACTTGCCAAGTCTGGGTGCCAGACCACCCCCTGTGATTAGAAATTACACAGTGCATGGAGCTTGGGTTTGGGTTACAAGTAGACTGTGCTTGGTATTTCTTTTTGGACACATTTTATTCAGATACCAGTCTGATACACATGGTCCAAGAATATTCAAATAATAAATGCAAAAGAAACAGACGTTAGAGACTGGTTTTTAAACATCGTTGCCAATGAGGCCTGTGATCTCGCAGACATGAAACCACATCCACACCTCAGCAGCCGTCAGACCATTCAGCAGACCTTCCTTAACTGGGAGATGTTTGAAGCGACCAAGTTTGAGCACCGGTGTTTTTTCAAGGACTGAATAGCTGCAGGGGTGTCGGCAGGGCTTGGAGGAACCAGTCAGCCTTGGCATTATGCCGGATGTGGCCAATGATGCTTCCAGTGAGTCACGGGGTTAAGCAGGTGGGGACCTCTCTGTGAGGTTATGGCAAATTGGGCCCCAGTTCTGGGATGCACAACCCATGGGCTGAATCGGCATTCCTTGTGTTTTAGCAAAAAGGCTTCTTCTTGTCATGCTGTCTCACTTACAATCTCTCATGGAGCTTATGAGATTTGCCCATTTCCAATTTCACACCTACTTTCAAAACTACAAAGTTCCTCTGGTCACAGCTGTCATTGGCTTTTGACTTTCGGATCCACGGGCTGCTTTTCCACTTACTCTTGAGGGACTCAGGATACATGACTTGATCTCAATTTTTTAGACAAAATAGTGTAGAATCGACTTGTTTCAGACCACCTTGAGAATCAGATGAGGTGAGAATGTGCGTGGTGTCTGGCTGGCAGTCATGCTCAGTAAATATCAATGAACTTCCCCTTCGCCGTGGAGGGCTAGGTATTAGCTGCCTTACAAAGTCAGGAAGGCCTTGCCCAATTAAGACTATTCGACCAAAATGAATCCTTTTGAAGGAAGGCAGTAGGGCAGTGTTGGAGCTGGAGGGGAAGTGACAGTTTTTCCCTTAATGAGGCCATCTGTTTTTCATTTGTAACCTCTCAGTGATGGTAAAACATTTATTTTCTCCCCCTACACAATTGATTTCACGAACACTATTGCATTGCCCCTTGTACATATTCATATAAAAAAATTGGGTCTTGATTTTATATACTAGCACCTCAAGAAATAAGAAGAGGACCCTGTCTAGTTATTTTGGACTCCAACCGTTGGGGAAGGCTGTTTCAAACAGCAGGGCGTCCCGAAGGGCTGGTGGGGTGGGGGTGGGGCTCTCGCCTGCGGTGAACCGGTGAAAATCTGTGAATCTGGAAGGCTGAGGTCGGATCCTGACGGCTTTGTTTCTAGCTCGAGGGAACTTGAGTTGTTGCATCACTCACAGGGTTTGCAGAGGGCCGCTCGGAGTGAACCAAACTTCCACCAGATAAATGCCATGTTCTGGTGCCCCGCGATGTGCCGGGAGCTTTAGAAATGCCATTTTCTTCTTTCCCAGGACTCCCAACACCCCTACTTGGAAAACACGGCTGTCTTTCTCACTTGATGGTGGGCGCCCGGGCCTCAGGGCATCAGCGATCCCACCAAGGCCGCTCGGCAAACGGAAGGCGGGGAAGACACGGGACGTGAGCGTGCCCTGTTCTTTCCTCGGCTCCACGACGCGAGGCCCGCCCCCGTGCGGCTGGGGCAGCGCCCCGCTCCCGGAGCAACGCGGGCTGTGTTGCAGCCCAGAGCCTCCTAAAACACAGCCAAGTTTCAGCCCCCTGGGTTTTGCTGAGACTGGAAGGTTGATGATTAAACCAGCCGATACGTGAAAAATACTGATAAGGGCAGCTCCAGCCCCAGTCCCTGCCGCACAGCTCGGCAGCGAGCTGCTTTCGGCTTCCAGCCGGGCGTGTGCCGCCGCCGCCGCCGCCGCCGCCGCCGCCCGCTCGCGGGACTCCCAGAGCCGGCCGGTCGGGAAGGCGAGGGCGGCGCGGCTCTTCCCCGGCAGGGGCAGGGGTCTCGTGGCCCAGGAGCACAGCATTCGTTCTCAAAGGCGCCCTCCCCACCGGCTCCCTTTTACCAGCTAGTGCCCCAGAGCACCTCCGGAGAGAGATGTACCTGCAGGCGCTGTTTGTCACGGGGAAGAAAAGGATTCCGGAGACCCTCAGAGCAGCGACTTGAGTGCTTTGGCGGCTGCCCTGTATCCGGCCCGATTTCAGCAAAGCCAAGCAGAGGTTAGGAAGGAAGAACTGTCCCTACCACTTTTTTTTTTTAACCAAACAATAGAGAACATCTACACCAGTCTCGATGAACCAGTCTTGATGATTCATTTGCACAAGTGTTGGAGGAGGGGCGAGAGGTTGTGTGGGTTATAAAAGCCTCTGGTTTTACCAAGGTTATTTTTAGTAGGAGATTCCCAGATCCTCCCGGGCTTCAGGAAGTAGACACATTTATCAGTTCATCAGAAAGCGGAGCCAAAAACACCTCCCCTCCTTTGCTCATGGTGGAAAAAAGACACACACAACACAATACGTGCGGCCCGTGAAACACAAGTAAGAAGAAGGCTTCTTTCCTCCTTTTGAAGCTTTTACTGGTGTCACATCATCAAAAAGAACAGATTTCTGAGAAGTAGCGAATCAAGACGAAAACTTTTAGTTAACTTGTGAAATGCAGTTGTATGAGACTATAAGGAAGTCGGGCTAATGCACAGATGACTGGTGGCTCTGGGAAAGTACCCTCCCGGATGACAAATCTAGGCTTTTCTTCCAGACTTGAACATAAAACAGGAACAAGGGTGGTCATATAGGCTTGATGTGGCTGACTTGTAAACCACACTTTTTCAAGAAAAAAACTGGTGAAATTAAAAAGGGTATCATTTCTACATGTTTAGAAATGCTGCTGTAATCTTCAAATCCTTTCACAGTTACACTGGAGTTCTTCTTTTCATCATAAATATTGCTGGTGGAATGTAGGTGGTCAGCCCCTTTAGTTTATTGCAACATTTTACCGTTTCGTCACTAAAGACCATGGAACGTTCACTGGTCCTGGCTTGCTTGGGACTATCCTAGTTTTAAAACCGAAGGTCTCCTGTCCTGGAAATGCGTTCTGTCCCTCCAGGGCAACCCAGGGTAACTGGTCACCGTTGGAAGGTTGTAACGTCCTGGCACGTGCACCTTAGGCAGATTGGACTCTGAGGAACATCATCTAAATAAACTATACCCACTTCTCCTTCTGTGCTTGCCTCACTTGTGAGAAGGGGATAAGCAAAGCCCTGTGGAATCTCAGGGTTTGTAAGGGGATTACAAGAGCTCATGGATGACCCCCCCCCCACCCGCCCCCTGCAAATGGTTGCTGAAAAACATACTCTGGGAGATTATAAACAGTTTACAAAAGCCAAAGGTTATCATGATTTTATTGGCATTATTAAGCACACTCTGGGTGAAGAGATGGAGAAAACACCATCTCTGGGGTACAGATTTTACAGTTTAGTTAAGGAGACAGATGAGCACAACCAGATAAAACAGCTGTAAATGGTCCAGAAGGAACAGTCATAAACCGTGACGGTGTTCACTGGAGAAAAGAACAAAGTCAAGTCGGGTCAAGGTTTTCTATTATTTATTTATTTATTTTTATTTCTAATAAAGATGTTGTTGATCAGGTAAGCTGTTTCATTATCGCAGTCTCGAGGGACTGCGAGTCCTAGCAGGCGGGGCTGCCCAGTTAGCACTGGGGCGCGGCTCCGCCGCCAGGCTTGCTCGGACTTACTGTATTAGTCCCATTTTGCAATCTGTCTGCCATCTCCATTGCTTTTTTCTCTGTTGATCAAATTTCAATTTTTTTTTTCCATAGATACTGTTTTCTTAAAGGTCACTAGTGGCCTGATTGCCACATCCCTGGCCTCTGTTTATGTTGCATCATGCCAAACCTCTGGGCATCACCTTCTTTTTTAAAGTGATTAGCATACCGCAGGCGCCTGAGTCCGCTTAACTTATTAGCAAGTTCCTCTTTCCTCTGGTTCTTTAAATGTCAGTTTCCCAAGGTTCTGCTTTCAACAGGTTCTCTAAGAGTAATGACCTCACGTGACCCCTTTAAGTTTATTGATTTCCAATATTTGTCTCCATCTGGCTTCTCCCCCGGGCACAGGCCTGACTTTGTCTCCCTGGTGGATTTCTTTGCGTTTTAGGATTTGTTTATGCTTTTCATTAACTTTGGATTCCTTTCCTTCTCATCTTTGCTGCTCAGAGCTCTTTTATCCTTCAAGCTCAATGTCAAAGTCATTTCCTTTGAGAAGTATTGCCCAGATCAGAAAAGACATTCTATCTTTTGTGTTTCCACACCACATTTTTCTTATCATGATCCGGCACTTATTTTATTCACATTTATATTTACTGACTTTTATGTTTGCCTCTCCAGCTCGATTGTAAGCTTCTACCATTATAACACAGATCTCATTTAGTTTTTAGTCCCCAGTGTCACTTCGCAAAATGGCATTCATTCATTCATCTACAAAATAATTTTGACCATGTGTGCCAAGAACTACATTTGATCCTAGAGATACAAAGATAAAATCACCAAGAATACATGTAATAATCTTCTCTCAAAGTCCAGTGGGGGCACCAGGACAAAAACATGATTATAATCGATCTAATCTATTAAGCACATTGCTAAGAGGTGAGCTCAAAGTGCTGTGGGAGTCATGAGGATCACAAAGTGTCCCTCTGTGTGTGTGTGTGTGTGTGTGTGTGTGTGTGTGTGTGAGTGTGCACGCGCGCGCATGCATGTTTGGCAGGAGCTATTGAAGTCTTCCTGGAATAGATGCTGTCTGACATGAGTGTATTAGTTACATATTGCTGTGTAACAAATTATCCCCAAATTTAACAGCTTAAAAAACACACACAGTTGTTATCTCATAGTTTCTGTGGGTCAGGAGACTAGATGGAGATGGATTAGCTGAATCTTTAGCTCCAGGGTCTCTCATTAGGCCTCCCACAAGGTATTGACTGAGGCTGTGGTCTTGTTCTGAAAGCTCAAATGGGGAAGAATTTACTCCCAAGCCCTTTCCTGTGGTTGTAGGAAGGACTCAGTAATTTACCAGCTGTTGGACTGAGGGATTCCTAACTGGCTGTTAGCTAGAGGCCACCCTCAGTTTCTGGCCACGTGGCCTTCCCCAGCTTGCTTCATCATAGCAAGGACTCGAGAAGAACGAGAAAGTGAGAGACACAGACAAACAAGATGGAAGCCGCCGTCTTTGACAACCTAATCGTGGTCGTCACGTTGGTTTTTATGACTTTTGCTCTATTTTATTCATTAGAAACCAGTCACTGGGTCTAACCCACGCTCAGAGGCAGGGCATTATGCACAGCATGAACACAAGGAATCGGGGATTGTTAGACGTTCATTGACAAAGGCTGCCCACCCCCACAATGAGTCTTAAAGAATGAGAAGTTAACCAGCTCCTGTCTTTCAGAGGAATCAGGATGAAGAACACGGCATCTGGCACTTTATGGTGCTGCTGGATCTTAAAATTTGAGGCTGGAGAGATAAGTAGGGCCTCATATGTCCGATAAGGACTGAGACTGTATTTTGGAGAATGATTGTGCTGGTATACCTGGGGAGTAACTGGGAAGGTATTGTCTCCATCACTGTGCGTATAGAAAGGAGGCATTTGAAAGAAAGAAGTCTACAATCTGGGAAACCACAGAGGATATTGTTGTTGAAAGATGGTGAAGGCCTCATAGGTGGCAGTGGTTTAGTGGAGGGGAAGAGGAGACAGATTTGAGGTGTAAAGAAGAGGTAGAGTTGACTGATTTTTTTTTTTTTTCTGTATTTGTGGGACATTCAAGTAGAAACGTCTATATTCAAGTAGACTCTTCCTAAAAAGCAGAGCAGAGGACATCCTCAGGGGTCCTCAGGCCGTGCACACCTCCCAGCAGCCCTCTCCTCTGTGCCTTCTGCATCCCCGCTAATGCCCTGGGGCGATTAGGTGTGTTAGGCTCCCAGGGCTGCCTTACAAAGTCCCACAAAATGGGGGGCCCTGAAAGAACTTATTTTCTCACAGTTCTGGAGGCCAGAAGTCTGAAATCAAGATGTCAGCAGGGCCTCCGTCCCTCTGAAAGCTGTAGCCTTCCTTGCCCCTTCTCAGTTTCTGGTGGTGGCTGGCAACCCTTGGTGTCCTTGACTTTTAATCACTCAGATCTCAGCCTCCAGAGTGACATGGCCTTCTCCCCGTGCCCTGAGGTTTCACAGGGTCTTTCCCTCTCTTAAAAGGACACCAGTCTTATTGGATTAGGGCCCATCCCAGTGACCTCATCTGAACTTGATCACAGCTGCAAAGACCCCATTTCCAAATCAGGTCACATTCACAGGTACCTGGAGTTAGGACTTGAAAGTATCTTGTTAGGGGACACAAGTCAACCCATAACTTCTCTCTTTAATAATTGCCTTTAAGAAAAAAAGTCTAATGTAGGATCATTAGTAAGCTTCACGAAGGCCAGTTTCAACGGACTGATGGATTTTAGTATTATTATGTGATTTGCCTGAGATCTGCTCAGTAAAGATCTGTGGCAATCATAGTCTTCCTCACTATCGGTGGTTCCTTGCTAGGTTCGGCCAAGAAAGTCCTTTCTGTGCTAAGACGGGAGAAAGAGTACTAAGCTCCCTATTGTCCCCTCACGGTCCTTACTGCTGGGCTGAGGTTCACAGTTACACTCATCATTTGCCTGAGGGAAAGTCTGACCTGCCAGGGGAATCTCAGGGTGTCGGTGTCGCCCCTGAAATTGTGTGTAAGGAGGTCGTCTTCTCATGCAGGGGGGACCGTTGTATTCGTCTCGGACCCAGTAACCTTCAGCAGCCATCACACTGGGGTCCTGCGCTCAGCTGCGTGTGGGGGTCCCTGCAGAGATGTACAATGCTCGTCCCAGTGAGACTGTCCCAGTGAGGCTGTCCCAGTGGGTTCTGGGTGGGACCCCAGGTGAGTGGCTGCACCCAGAACCGCTCAGCCGCTGATTCCTCCCTCCCCTGCCCCCTCTTGGAACCCACATTCAGATTCAGACCCTCCGCCCTTGGAGTAAGCAATAGGGCAAACCCGTCAAAGCCTCGGGGCCTTGGTGAGGCCCACGAGTGTTAGGACTTAGGATGCTTCTGGTGGACAGTCCACAAACTTCCCCGGGCTTCTGGCAATTTCTGTGGCTACATGGAATAGGGTGGGGCGGCCTGTGCCCCCCACTCCCTGTACCATCACGCTTTCAGGAAGAATCAGACAACAGAGGTGGCATAGAGTCTGATGCAGCAAACGATGACTGAGACTGGGACCCTCAGCCCAGCAGTGAGGACCGCGAGGGGACAAAAGGCAGCTCAGTGTTCTTCCCCCTGTCCTAGTGGTGAGCACGCGACACAAAGGACTTTCTCTGGCCGAACCTAGCAGATCTCAGGCAGACCACGTTCTAATACCAAAATCCACCCGTCTGTTGAAACTGGCCTTCGTGAAGGTAACTAATGATTCCACATTAGACCTTTTTGCCTTAAAGGCAGTAATTAAAGAAAGAGGTTACGGGTTGACTTGTGTCCCCTAAAATGATACGCTGAAGTCCTAACTCCCGGTACCCGTGACTGTGACCTGATTTGGAGGGAGCGGTGAGAGGTGGGTGGCCAAGCAAACCCTCCCCCATCCAGGTGGGGGGATATCAAAGGGAAAGGAGGGCTGTGGTGGTGATGAGGTCGGCGGGGCCTCTGATGGGACCCCGAAAAGGGAGCCAGCTCGCAGACCTGCTGATCCTGAGAGTGGGCCGCAGCCGCCGCTGTAGGGTGACTCAGCAGGTTCATTTTCAGGAAGTGTTTTTGTCTTGTCTTTTCTAACGAGCTAGTGAAGGGGAACATGCAAACAGGTAGGTTACCAGCACTGCAAAGGATTTCGGCTTCTGTCTGATGTGGAAAGGGCTTTAATTGTTGAATTAGCCACCGGCAGAAAGAGTCTAGTGGCTCACTCTTCTCCCTGCCTTTCTCCGCAGACGGGTATGTGTAAGCCGGGGTCTCTCTGCCACACACACGCACGCACGCACGCACGCACACACGCACACACACACACAGACACGCACACACACACACAC
>PVJL010015111.1:0-25557 GCA_004026885.1 Lyroderma lyra | reverse complement strand
TTTAGCCCTTCCACATCTGTCCCTCTTGGTGGAGCATAGGGTGGGGGCTCTCTGTCTTCAGGCTCGGAGGGGAGTATTTCAGGTATGGCTGGCAGCTGAGGCTTGTCAGGCCGGGCAGGGTGCTTCCCGGAGGCGCCATCTGCCTTTGCCGACAGTACCTCGGAGGCTCGGCCTCTGAGCCTGGGGGTGGGAGGGGGACGGCTGTAACACTAGCTGGAGCCAACTGTCTCTATATAGAAACTGGCCAGGGTGTCCCAGGTCTCCAGTAATGACAGACCACACTTTCTGTACTGTAGCTCGGTCCAGGCTCCCTCCTGAAGGCCATCCCACCCTAAATGTAGGCCATTCTATCACACAAGGTTCCCAATTTCCCCGGGGTCATAGCAACCCCGTAAGCTCTCAGCATGGTTGCCAAGGGGGAAGGTTTCCCTTGTACACCTCCCATGACCTTCCCTCAGACAGACAACAGTCATGCCACAAAGATGTTTAAGGACAGAGGGAGGGGAAAATCAGGAGGGGTCGCACAATCGCTTTGTTTGTCACTGGCAGCTTTGCTCATGGGAATGGCGGTCCCTTTTGACTTTGGCCAGCCGATATAAACCATTGGCACAAACTGCCCTGAGTTGTACCAGGTGCCCTATGGAACCATGGTTCAGAGCTCCGCACTCGCTTCCGCCCTGTGAGGAGGACTCGGAACCCTCTCCTCGGGGTCCATCTCAGTCAGTCTCCACGCACTCACATCCACTCAGTTCCAACCCAAGTTCCTGTCCTGGGTAGCCTGGTTTCCCACTTGAACCACCTCGAGTGGTACTTGGGAGGTGCTGGAAGGAGATCAGTCCTCCCTCCTGCTCAAAAGGAGCAGGCCCTTTCACTTCTCAGACCGGTCCCGCCGTGCTTCTGACATCTCTTGGTCCTCTGGTGCCCATTCCTCTAGGTGTTTGACTCCTTGGGAACCTGCTGACGGGGGGTCTTTTCTGCACCTTGTCAAGGCACCCACACAGGGAGGCAAAGCTTGCCATCCCTGGCATGCTCAATGGTTCACATCACCCAGGACGATTGGGTCCCCTCCTGGGGGTGCTCCGGAGGGTTGGTGGAAAACACCAGATGATTCCAACACTACTCTCTCTCTGCAGGTGGGCCCGCTTCCTGGCCAATGTACCAAAATATTTAGCAGGAATCTAGGCCCAGCAGAGAGAAAGAATCACCCGAACACTGAAGATAGAAGAGGAAGGGGTTCTTTATTTGGCCGGTGGAGCTTTGACAGACAAGGTCTAAAATGACCAAGCTCTCTGACTCACTCTGGTCCTGTCCTTTCATAGGACTTACAGACTCAAAGGAGCAACTGTGTTGCCTTTTGATTGGTGCAGAGAGCAATTGTGTTGTCTTTTGATTGGTAGTCCTAATGCATTGCCGGGTATTCTCAGCAGGTTGTTACAGGTAAATGAGTCAGCAGAATCATCAGCAGAATCAGATAATTCTTTATGGCAGGGCCTCCTCTCTCAATGTAACTTAACATTTTACTGAATGTTGCTAATGGAATTAAAAAATAATTCCAATTTTATTTCTTGATGATTGGGAAGAAAAACAGTCTTTAACAGCAAGAGGGGGTTAAGAAGGCAGAGTAAGTTTTTGTGATAACATAAAAAACTGTTCAGTTTGTTTTTTTTTAATTCATTTTTATTGTTAGACTTACTGGGGTGACATCTGTTAGCACGGATTACACAGGTTTCAGGCATACAATTCTACAGTGCATTGTCAACTTGATGTATAATAAGTTCACCACCCAATGTGAGTTCGCTTTCCATCGCCTTATATTTAGCTTCCCCACCTCCTCTCCCACCCCAGTTTTTCAAAGTTACAAATCTTTCATGTCCATGTACAGTTGTTTGAAAAACTGGCCCTGGAGCTAGGGAGTGATATTATCAGAACAGATTGAATTATTGGACCCTAGGGAATTAAGTTTCCTTGAAATACTCTCTCCTCTCTTTTTCTCTCTTACTTGTTCCTCTCTCCATGTCTGTCTTATTTTTTTCTCCCACTTCTCTTTCCCTCTCCCCTTCTCACTTTATCAAAGTAACAAATATCCAGATCTAATTATTATTATTATTTTTTTAACTTTCTTATTCTCAAAGGGAATAAGCTCTTGGTTTGTTTATTGGTTTGTTTGTTTGTTGTTTTCTTTTTCTGCTCTCATGACTCTTCGAGTTTAGTCTTCATTTTCAAAATGAGTTTCACATTTTATTTCAGAGAACTTCTTGAATTTTATCACCACATTTTAAACTTTTTAAAATTTGATTTATGTTTTTCTTTTATTTTTTCTGTCATTTTCTTAAAATTTTGATTTGCTTTTTTTGAAATACTAAGTTAAGGTTGGTTCTCATCATTTTGTGGCATGTATTTTTGACAAACTTTCATTTTCTGTGGTAATGTTAATCTGCTCCTCATTTTTTAAATAATAAAATTGTAGTGGATTCAGTTGGGATCTTTTTCAATTGCTCATTTTTATATAAAATTAGTTTTCCTAAACTTTTAGAAGGGAAATATGGCTCAGAATTCACATCTAGCTTCACATTCTACAACCCATTATTTTGTTTTACTTTATGAAGTATTAAAAAATATGGATATATGTATATATTTTTCCATTTGTCTGTAGTATCTTCTTTTTTATATGGACGTTGCGTATTATTTATCCCTTTTGAAAAATATATTATATTTTACTCCTGGCATTTTTTCTTGAAAGTGTGGTGAGATGGTTAATTTTGAGAGTTTATAGTCTTCATGTCTCTAATAGATCTCTTGTAATCTGCTGAAGATTGAATCAGCAAAAATATCCCCTAATGGTAGGTTCAGATACCATTAAAAAGCAATGTTACACTTCAATAAATACTTATTGGTAACTGAGGAGTTATTTTTCCCTAAGTTTCTACAAAACCAGTTGCTTCTTTCAGCTTCTTCTTTCAAAATATTAATAGCTGTGATTTATTGTTTGTAGAACTTCATCCAATTCACTCTTGCTTGTAGCTGGGGGCTCATGGAAAAACTTAACAGCCAGTTTTGCTGTAGGCATTGTCAGTGAGTTCTTGGTTTTGCATTTTTAGTTGATCCATCTCTTTTTCTGAGAGAATTTATGGAGAATAGAACATATGAATTCAGACTATTAATTTTGTGATATCATCATTAAAAAATGCTACATACCTCATTACTGAATATCACTATGGTCACCTTCAAAGTACCCCCCTTGGGAAGCTAAGCACAGATGCCAGTGCCTAGTCTACACTTCAAAGCAGTTTTGGAACTCTTTTTGTGAAATGGCCATCAGAGCTTGCCAAGGTTATGACACCTTAGTTGTTTGTACAGTGCTACCAATGTAATTGCATGGTGGCAAGTTCGCAAACTCAATTATCAGATTTTGGCTATGATGACAGCTCTGATGGCCATTCCAGGAAAAGAGTTCCAAAATTGCTTTGAAGTGTGGACTAGGCAGTGGTGTCGGTGCAGAGCTTCCCAAGAGGAGTTCTTCAAAGGTGACTGTAGTGATATTCAGCAATGAGGTATATAGCACTTTTTCTACTATGAGTTCACGAAATTAATTGTCTGACCTTCATATGCCTTTCTTGCTATCCTCTCTGATGTCTTAGAATACCTATTAAATAGTAAAATGCTATACAAATATAAAGTATTACATAAACTAATAAAAATTTACTCACCCTCCAAAGAAAATGGAAATTAAGTATTAAATGTAGAGGTTCAGACAAACACCTCCACAGGTTTAGGTATAAAATATATTCTAGTTAATTAGCAAGGACCTGCACTCCTACACAATTAAAATCACTTTTGTTACTTAACAGCTCAAGTTTCTTTTAGAACACAATGACTTGAGCACAATGATATGTTATACTTTGTATTAGTTTTCTATGTTGCCAAATTACCAAAAATTTGATCACCTAAAACAACACACATTTATTATCTGCCAGCTTCTGTGGGACAGAAGTCCAAGCACTGCTTATTTGGGTCCATTGATTCATGTCTCTCAGAGCTGAAATCAAGGTATTTCCTAGGCTGTGGTCTTTCTGAAGCTTAGGGTCATATCCCAAATATTTGAGGTTGTTTAAAGAATTTAGGTCTTTGCAATTGTGGGAATGAAGTCCCCATTTTTTTTTATGGCTATCAACCAGAGGTTACTCTTGCTCCTAGAGGCCACTTGTAGTTCCTTGCCACGTGTCCCCACCACAGCATGGCATCAGACTTTTTCAAAGCCAGCAGGAGAATCTTGTCTGCCCAATTTACTATGAGGGAGTCATTTAATGTAACCAAACCATAAGAATTACTACACCGTCACTATATAAAGTACTATAATCTACGGTTGTTTTCCACCATATTTGTAGGTCCCATCCACATCTAAGGGATGGAGATTATATAAGACATCTCTACATGGAGGATGGGAATCCTGAGTGTCATTAGCATTCTGCCTAGCACACTATCCTTTACATACTGAGGGTGCCCAAAAAATGTATACATATTTTAAGAAAGGAAAAAACTGTACTAAAATTGTAATACTCAATACATACCAATAAAAAAAGATGAATACAAGTCATGTTCAACTTCTGAAATTACAAGAGTTGCTCAAAGTCGTTACCATCAGTGTCCAGACACTTCTGATTATGGCAAACTACTACTTGATCAATGTTGACAAAAAGTGTCCACTTGTATTGCCATGCCTGCTGTTTCAATTTCTTTCCAAAATACCATCAGTGTAGCTGGTTTTCTATGGTACACCACATCCTTTAAGGTCCCCCACAGTTAAAAGTCAAGAGTGTTATGTTAGCAGAAGTGGAGGAAACTCAAACAATGTTCTCTCATTTCAAATACCACTTCAAAATGGTCTTGTGCTCCTCAAACAACTGTGCTTCCGCCATTTTCTTTGACTGCCCTGCCTGTCGCATGGTAACGCTAGCATTCATTTGATTTCTGTCATCTTTTGAGTGAATGTCATACTACACATTGCCACCATAATTCAATTCAACTTTGTAAAGTAATACATAGAAAACAACTCTTAAATTGTGTATACATTTATTTGGCGCCCCCAGTATCTTACCTATGGAAGAAGATTGTATAGTACGGATGTTTTAATAGGGTATTTCTGGGGGAGATACAAGGCACAGAGTAATGTGTAAGAAACAAATTCATTATTTTCTAAACTTTGCTGTGGCTCATCTTTTAAAAGAATGTGGCAAATTCCTTGCAAGAACCATAAAGATTAATTAAGGGATGAAAGTGAGGACCATCTACCAAATTTGTCTGCCTAAACATGGAAAAATTTGGTTGTCCTCGAGGGCATAAACATTTGAATATAACTGTCGTATTTTATTAATGCAGGGTGTATTTTCTCAGTATGTTTTAGTTTAAAGTCTATGTCAGTTTTTAAATATGCTGACTAAATTATTCAAAATGTATTTGGCACCAAAGATAAGCAATAATTCACTCTTTTGTTTTTCAGTATATGATTTTGACACGTTTGTTCTAGTACAGAAGGTAGCACCTCAGCTATTTAAGTTGGGATATTATCAGCTTCAAAATTATAAGCATTATATGAGGGCTGTCTGGAAAAAATCCAGCCATCATCAATATAACAAGAATGGTTACATGGCTGGATACTTTCTGGACAGCTCTCATATTTATCTTAATCCAGTATAAATCTGAAAATATGTTAGAAACTGTACCCAAATAATATTCTTACCAAGTTATTTCACATTTGTACTTCATAGATTAGAAATGATGTATTTTTCTAGTTGTTTGTATTTACTAGCTAAATATTTTGTAATGGCAATAAAAGATGGCTATTTAGCCATAACAGTATTCTTGCCTTTTAGAACCCTATAGCCTACATAATATCCAGTGGATTCTTTAGAGCTTGAACCCTTTATTTTCAATAAATATTAAAACATCCTTTTAGACAATAGTACCCAATGCAAAATAGATTGAAGTATACCTGTTATAAATACATTAATTTTTATGAAATATATTTTCCTAACAGATACTTAGCTAATATTTGTTTCTTCGCAGATTAATTTTAGTTTCTGCTTCAGGGCAAAAATTTCATTGAGGTAGACAATAAAACTACTAATAATTCCTAGACATTTAGAAAGTAGCCCATTAGAGTTTTGACTGTTAGTATTTTGTTGTACAAAACTGATATCAATATGCCATGTATTTAATATTTTTTATTTCATAAAGGAATACGCTTATGTTGATTTTACAAATTATTTATTTAATATCAACTTTTACTGCACCCACTTCCTAAGCCCACAAAATTCCAAAGATTTTCGTATTTGTTCTTAGTGTTCCTATTAAGCTCCCATTAGGTACTTGTTTATTTCTATTCATTTAGCTGAAATTAGCTTAAGAAGTAAAAAAAAAATGTTAAAGGTAATAATTTTTAAATAATGTAAAAACCTTGACTGGATGGATGTTAGCCATTTGAATAGTGTAAATATATGAAAATTCAGGTATTTAGCAACATTTATACTTTCAGATAATTCTTATTTTAAATAGTCCTTTAGTTAACAAAAATGTTCAGGTTATAATTTATAGCAAGATAGTTTTATAAACCTTAATGGTTACATATTTTGAAGAGTAATTCTGGTCTGTAATTGCCTCATCCATTTATATGAAGATAATATATAGAAATATTTTATTATTTAAAAATTATGGCAATTTTTCAATTTTTATTTCAAATAAGTTATTCTGAAGTGAACTGTATTGCCTTATGAAAGTCAGGTTTATGTTTGATTTCGGCTTCAGTCTATAAGTTTTTCATTGACAGACCAGATGTTGTATATGTATTTTTTACTACAATTGTAATGAAAATTATGATCAATGAAAATAGAAATTACCTGACAACAATATTTTTTTGGAAGTAGTGAGAAAAGAAATATTTTACACATTGAAATAGATATTGAAAGTTAGATATGAGAAAGGCTATTAATCACACTAACAATAGCTATCAAAAAAGGACAATATATCAATATTTATTTTAAAAAGAAGACTTCTTTTGAGTAGATAGAGCTATTTCAAATCTCATATCACATTGTATCAAGATATATTATTTAGAAATTAGCATTAGAAAACTTCAATAGAACCAGTATTATAAAGGAAATGATATATTTTGTCCATTTTCTACATTGTTTTCTTCTTTCCTTACTGCAAATCAGAAGTTTGGTTTTGTTTTGCTTTTTTTTTTTTTTTTTTTTTTTTTTTTTTTTTTTTTTTTTTCAGTAAAGATGATAGAA
Organism: Lyroderma lyra; assembly: GCA_004026885.1. Lineage (NCBI taxonomy): Eukaryota > Metazoa > Chordata > Mammalia > Chiroptera > Megadermatidae > Lyroderma > Lyroderma lyra. The sequence continues at coordinate 18,268 of PVJL010015111.1, read as the reverse complement.
GAGGCAGTGTTATAATCCCTGGGGCATTCAAAGTTGTGCATGACACTTTCTCCAGGAGCTTTCAGTCTATTATTTTTGTGATATTTAAAATCCCTGAGGTTATTTTAAAATGTCTGAGTGTAAAGGGATTGTTCCTTCAAGTCTTTCTTTCCTGTCAATCTTAATAGTGAAAGCTGGTGACACGACCTTCTGGTGGGAAGGAAAACAGGATTCCTTGTCCTGGTTTTTGACTGGAGAATGATTATATGAAAAGTTCTTGGAATGGCAGGTTGCTTGACACACTTCACTTACAGTTCTCTTTTTCGTGCTTTTGGTGTGTGAGGCAGCTACTAAGAAGCCTTGCTATTCAGCACCACGTGCCAGTGAGCAAAGAGAAGGCACAGGGAGAAATTGTGTGATGCTGTGTTGCTGAGCAGCTTTCCTGCTGGTCACTGGGGAATGAAAGAGCAGGAGAAGCCTATGTGGGACACAGCGTTAACTAATTTAAAAAGTAACAGATCAAATCCTTAGGGAGCAGTGAGCTCTGCTTGAAGACTTTCTTTTTCCACTTAAAAATAAAACTGCATGGAAGAAGTCAATAAAACAAAAAATATAAGTGCTTCAATGTCAGCTTTTGCCCACTTCTTCTATAACATTCCTCTGTCAATAATTTGATGTTTATTTTTCTAAATGTGTGTGCATGCATGTGTAATAACAAAAAATAACAATTTTCTACTTGTAGATTTTTGTTGATTTTTTTTTTTTTTTTGCTTTTTGGTATGTGGGTAGCTCCCTGACTGGGAATCGAACCCAGGCCGCAGCGCTGACAGCGCCAGCGCCGAAGCCTTAAGCCACTACACCATCAGGGAACTCCTACTCAAAAATATTTCATGGATATAATATATATATTATATTATATATAAATGTCAGCACACAATAATTCTCTCCCATTCATTTAAATGGCTGCATAGTATTTCATAGTAAGAATGAATCACAATGTATGTAATTAAGAGTTTTATTTTTAATTGTTAATTCTGAGGCTGTTAATTCTCAGCAAAGCAGACAATGGATGCGGTGCTTGAGTGCTTGGGCATCTAAAGGTCAAATAAGGTACTCATGCTTGTAGCCCAGTAAGCATTCGTGTCTCTTTAGTTTGATCAGACGTTATAAATTAATGCCTGATTCAGCTCACAGATGTGTTTTGTTGGTCATAAACAGTTTTTCTTGTTTGTTTCCTTTTATAAAGCCTATATTTGAAAATCTGTTGGTTTATACAATAAATTGTGATTTCCATTAGACCAACATAGAAAGAATCAGTTGGTGCTAAGTAGTTGCTGCCCCATTCCTCAGTATGGGCATGTGATGAACAATATTCCACAGTTCCCATTATTCACCCAACACATGCCTACACCCAGCCTTTTCACCAGTGTGCCATCTCAGCCTGGCCCTGACAAGCATTTATCCTTCAAGTTCTGGAAGGGTTATGAACTTCCTTAAATCCTTTGTATGCTTAAAATCGAGTAGTTTGTAACTGTAAAATAAATGAGTGAATGAATTAATGAACAAATGGATTTTGTTACATTATGCTTTGATGTTAAGCTAAGTCAAAATTAAAGAATTGGTTAAAATATTTACAAGATAGTATTTATAAGTACCATCTTATAAATTCTTTTAATTATTTAGATTTTGCCAACTTTTGAAAATATTTGATGGTAACATAATAATAAGTATTTGTTTTTACTTTTCTGGTCTTTAAAACATAAATTAAGCATCATAGCATTAATAACAGAAATAGTTTTTAGGTTCACTTTTGTTGGTAACTTATGAAATACATAAAGAAAAGTATACAGATCAAAACAAAAAATGCACCTGTAATTAGTTTTTGAAAATGGATCACATCTTTGTAACCAGCCTCCTAGAATCTGTTATCTCTCTTTAGAAAGTCATTATCCCCCCAAATAACCACTTTTCTGACTTCTATCACCATAGATTAGTTTTACTCCTTTTATAGTTTTACATAAATGAAATATACATTACATATTGTATGTATGTATGTTTAGTTTCTTTGCTTAATAAGATGAGATTAATCTATGTTGTATGTAGTTGTAGTTTGTAGTAGTTCTTACTGCTGTGTAGTAGTTCTGTGTATGAATATAGTTACCATATATCAATTTATTTTCCCATGCTCCTTTTGTTGATCATTTGGGTTCTTACAGCTATTGTGCTGGAATTGTGCTGCTATGAACATTCTTGTGCATGTCTTTATATTAACGTATGTACGTGTTTTTGCTTAGCAGGTTGTAGTAGTGGAATTACTATATCATAGACGGTGCATATTTTCAGCTTTAGTAAATACTGCTAATCTGTTTTCCAGTAGTATTTCACATACTCACCAGTAATGTGAGTGTTATAGTTAACTATATTCCATAGACAATACTTGGTATTGTCTGTCTTTTTTCTAGTCATTGATGAGTGTGTAGTAGTATTACATTGTGGCTTTAATTTTCATTTTTCTGATGATTAATAAAGTTGAGCATTTTTCATATATTGAGATTTACAATTTTTGAGTCAGTCTTGAGTTGAAGGCTGTAGTTGGCCATTTAAGAGCTGCTTGACATTTGCCAAATGGGTTTATTAGAGATTTTATGAGGGAGCAAATGTAAAATATCTAGTTCAGTATTCGACTTAGAGAAAATACTCAGTGAAAGATAATTCCTATTGTTAACTCTTCCTTTTGCCTTTTAAAACTGGTAGAAAATTTAAAACAAGGGTCAAAAGTAAAATTGGGAAAAGTGGTGGTAGAAGATAACAGTTCAATTATATATGAAGAGGTGGTGGGAAAACAGGAACAGAGAGCGAGAATAAAACTAGTATTTTCTTATTATGATTTTGACCTTGTTGTCAATCAAGGTAAGTCCAGAATAAAAGTTGTGTTATATAGTTCCCATTAGGAAGGAAGAATGTAGAGATTAATGGCATAAGCTTTGGTTCAGAGATACCTGAATTTATATTTTTTCACTGCAAGCTTATAGAGTACAGAGATTTTAATAATACTGTCTTCATAGATTCAGTGGTGAGAATTATATAAATATATATTAATCTGTAAAGTATTTTTAAATTATTTTGAACAAAAAATAAAAATCACATATACATTAAAATTTTAGCAAATGACTGAAGTAGTTACTCAATAAAAATTAGCTAATTTTATTAACTTTTCCATGTTTGAGCTTTGAGATATAATTATTACATAACTTTATATAAGGGACATTAATAATATTATGAACAACTTCCACAATGTAACTTTAGTACATGGAAAAAGCAGAGACTATCTACATAGGGACTTTTGTATCTCATGCCAGTAATTTAATGTTATCATAGTTTATCAATTTTCACATTTACAATACTGTAGCAACCAGATGATTTATTTTCCTTATGACTTTTGAGTAATGGTGGATGTTTTAGAGCAGCTACACAGTCTGCTTTAGGTTGGATATGAGGTCAAATAGATTCAGTTTTTAAATATTCTCTTGAAAGTGCCTGGAGAAATTTTGAAAACATATCCCTTAAGATGCTAATAAAATTCTGACACTCTAAAGATTCAGTTGTCATTCATTAAAACTTAATGACCATAAGGAGAAAACATGTTATTCTGGTGGAACTTACTTTTTTTTTAAGAACTTTTTCACTAAGACATTTGAGTAACATTAGGTGTTTAAGTAATATGTTGGTTGCATACAACAAACTTGAATTTTATTAATGTAGTCGAGTTAAATTAGTTTCAAATTCAATCATATGCTATACTATTGCTAATTCATAAACATGATATAGAACAGATATACATAGAGTTAATTTGGTGGTCTAATTAAAATATTGGCTTAATTAAAATGACTTGCTTATTTTCAGTCTGAAAAACTGAATTTCGTCAGGCTTTATTTTCCAACAGAAAATGAAAATATATTTTAAAAGTAAGCTCAAATTTTACTTATTTATTGTGTTAACTTTTAAAATTATTCGATATTGTAGATATATTTTCCACAAAATTTATTTTGAGCATTTGTTAAACTGTTGGACAGAAAAAAGTAAGAAAGAGGGGTAGAGAAGTTCAATAGAAATACAGAATCCCTGATGTGTTGTTTATCACAATCATTTTCCTACAAGAAAATGAAAAAAAAAAGAAAAAGGAATATAATAGGATCAAAGAGAATAGAGTCCTTTTATTATCATAGTATTAGGAAAAATTTGATTTGGGAGGGCACTTTGGCTACAGTGCCCTTTTTTTTAATCGACTTTATGACCTTCTTTAGCATATCCTACACTAACTTTCTTTTCAATGACATTGGAGAGCATAGAGGCCTCAATTTTTCCCTTTCTCTTAAATATCATTTTCCTCTTGCATTTGGAGTAAAGAAGTGTGTGTGCCAACCTTTTCCTTTTCTTCAGCAACAATCTTCCTTCTTCTAAAATTCAAATGTTAAATATGGTTTTATATGTCCGTCTATATTCTCATATTGAAAAGTTTGTCAAATTCTGGTAGTTTATGTAGGTTGATTGATCAATAAATAGATTCAATTATATTTCTCAATAAAAATCTGGGGCAAAATTAACAAGATGCAATCTCATTCTAGTTCAATGTCATCAGGACAGTCTGTTTTTCTCTCTAATCTCCCATTTTCACACTTGAAAAATTAGATGAAGGCATCTTGTAAATCTAAATTACATGTCAATGATGTTATGTTGTCTACCTCAAAGACTTATTGTAAGAATTAAATCATCCCAATAAGAATCTTAATAAATATAACACCATGTATTGAGGACATACCATGTGCCAGATGTTTTTGTTCATTTGCTTTTACGCTCACAACTTCCCACAAGGGAAGAATTATTACCTTCATATAACAAATGAGGAAAGTTAAAATAAGTTAAGTTTCTTCTTAAAACTGTGTATTACTGGCCAAACTTTGGCTTAATGGTCCAAGGCCAAGTTCTTTCTATTATGTGGTCCAAGGCCAAGTTCTTTCCATAATAGCTTCTTTCCTGAATGCTCTAATATATTAAGGCATTTTTTAACTATGAATTACCATACAAAGAGCTTAATGATGATAGCAATAATTTTGTCTAAGCAGACATCTTCTGTGTGAATTTATGCTTTCCACTGCTATTCCACTCTTTCTTCTAAACTTGATCTTCATTCTCAGCTGTCCATAATCACCTTTTTCTTTCTATTTCCTCAATCTATCAGTCCCTCCAGATTTTACTCCCTCCTTGACACAGAGGATATCTCACTGAAGTGATATTCACAAAACACCACCACAAACTACTTTGTTCTTTGTGTATCCACCTTTATGATTTACTAACCCAGGTTCATTTGAACCTTTTGCTTTCTTCACCATTGCTTCAAAATTGCTGTATATCATTAGAAACAATTAGAGAATGTTGGTTGTCACCATTGTTATTGGGATAAGCCTACTTATAAGTGGTCAATTATTTTATTTTTAAATCTTCAATTAACTCTCCTCAATTTGTCCTAGTCAATATTCTGGAGAAGGGATAGGAGTTAAATAATGTAGTGAAAAAAAATATAGGCTATGAAACTGGACAGATGCAATTTCAAATCAGGGTTTTGCTGACTATTATGTATATGACTTTTAGTCAATATTTAACATTTTTGGACTTCAATTTCTTCATCTGTAAACTTATTAGTCCTTATTTTAATATTAAGCTTGCCAAAGTTGTGTGAATCTTCTGAGATATGACATATGGGAAAGCAGATACCCTAGGGACTGGTACGTAGTAATGCATACTCAATGTTAACTTTTTTTTTTTTTTATGTAAAGTCTCCATTGTTGATTTCCAAGTTCTTAACTCTCAGCATTTGAAATGTCTTTCTATTAAAAAAGCAAATAGAGACCATAAAGTAGAAGGCCACAGCCTCCCCTCTTTCCACTTCTGAGTTTAAGTATTTGGTGCTACTTTTTCACTCTGTCTCAAATGAAGACACCTCTAGACTTTTTCTTACAAGATTGCTTATTGCATTTATGCATGCCTTTTATCATATCTCTTTCTTTATTATTTTAATCAACAAAATATTTTCTTTCTCTTTCCACTCTTTTCCTTTCTGCACACAAAAATGTTTAGACCTCTCCATTTTAAAATAAAAATTATAAAACAAAAAATCAGCCTCACCCCTATTTGACCTACAATCTTATTCCCTGACTTTATTGACTCTAAGATTTCCTATGAATTTTCCTATAAATTTCTTGATAGCATAGTCTGTACTTGCCATTTTTACTTCTTCAACTTCCATTGGTTCTTCTATCACTTTGATAAAACTGCTCATGTTAACTGTTATTCATGACCTTCTAGTTGCCGAATAATTTTCTTTAACTCTTCATCTAATGCTACTTCTCTGCTTGACAGTACTTACAATTTTTGTATAGAGCTTTCCTCTTTTAGATTTTATGACCATTATTTTTTTCATAGTTTTGAAATTCTAAATAGTCTGCCTTTTCAGCCCTTTAAATTTTGATGATTGCAAGAATTCTATTTATGGAATGTGTTTTTCTACAGTGCAGGCTTTTCTTGATGCTCTTATTAATTTACGTGGATTTATCTATTATCTATTAGCTGACTTGAAAATCTTATGCCCAGTCTTGATCTCTGTATAGAACTCTACATCCGTATTTCCTATATCTACTAAACACCCATAAAATAATTTCCTAGAAACAATGTAAAGGAATAATTTCTTTCATAATAAAACTCTTAAAATTTGGATTGACAAAGGAGGGAGAATCTTAAGACAGGAGGAGTAGGTACATCTTACACTACCTCCCTTATTCTAAGAGACCAATAAGGCTATCACGACATTTTGTGCCATGTCTCAGTGATATTGTATTCTCAGACATCCTCATGTTTTTGCTCGTGTTGACCCTTCCACTTGGAAAACTCATCTTTATTCTCTGCTTGGAAAAATCCTAACTCATTTTTCAAAACTAAGCTTATATAGCACCTCCTCTGTAATGCTTATCTCAGTTTCCACCTGGTGAAGTTAATTTTCCTTTTCATTGTACTTACAAAAACTTTAATTATGAATTATGATTTCTAAATGAAAGCTAGAGTGTCTTTAGGGAGGAGACCATCATTTCTGTCTCTGTTTCTTCATAGCCCAACGTAATTGTAGAAGTAGTAATTGAAATCATTCTCTCTCTCTCATATATATATATCAGGCTCATAATTTTACTTAACCTAATTATTTATAACATACTATTTGATAGAACTTCAACTATTTATTGAATCAATAAAAGGTGTTTCTAAAGAGAATTCAGTGTAGGGCTGACTTTTTAAATTCAAGATGAGACGTGATCAAACATTTTAACATTTCAATGTATTGAATATTTTATTAATTGATAATTACAGAAGATTACACATATACTTTTATATGTATATATGATAATATTTCCCATCTTGTGGGCTAATTAATTTTTGACAATTTCCTCTTTCATGCTACTAATTGCTTAATCATCATTTAGAGTTTTACTTCTTATGTAATCTCTATAGTGAACTGCTTTGATTTCGGCTCCAGTAATTTTCCTTCACCTCAGGTGTCATCAAATGTAAGCTATCTCTACCTGAGGCTGCACAAGTAAACTTTTACTTAGCTCAAATTAAGAAAGATTTGATTGAGTAAGTTAGAAGAGGCAGCATCTAGTCTGTCTTCCTATGGTTCTGCTATGACCTATGCCAGTCCATATTAACTTTTACACAGTTTTTATGATGACATATTTACTTTGTTTACTTTATCTATCATAAGTGGGCCCTTTTGTTTGCATTTTTGGGCTATGAACTGTATAGTCCAGCTTTTGGGGTCTGGCTTTAGTTTGGTCTCTTTCCTTAATCTAGTACTCAGCCTCCATGACACAGAGACACTACTACCCTGATCTCTTCTCCTACTGAATTTACTTCCATGTTGGGCAGGAACTGCTGTCTCTTTGCTGTGTCAACATTACTTTCTTGGTTGTATCTCATCTTACATTTTTCTGGCTTAACCATCATATATTGCCTGTGCCGTGGGTCTCTGCTCTGACAGTCTCTTTCCCTATAATTTCCTCTGGTTTTTCCAGTCCCTCACACTTACGTCCTCACCACAACTTCTGACAATTCTTTATTCTGCTAGACAATCTGTCCATCAGTTCCGCCCTGACCTTTCATTCCAAATTAGGCCATTTTCTGGGCTCAAGCAGATAAACCCAGCTTTCCTTAACACCCCAGGTGAGCTTGTTGGACCTACAAGTCTCCATTGATTCCTTCCTTTCCAATAACAAACATGCTCTGCATCTGTTCTTAAAGAAACAAATGAATAAATAAATTAATTAATTAAAAAAAAATTTTTTCTCAGTGCACTAAGTTCCAAATTTGATCAAGGTAAACTATCAAGCATAAAAAGGCTTATAAGAACATACTTGTGATTAATTCATCCCCTCACCGCTGGACAGGGAGAAATTAATAAGAACAAAAAAGCAAAAGGAAAATATCAATGTGTTTGGATTATATTAGGTAACTAAAATTTGTATTTAAAATGCATCATAAATTGACTTAGAGCATAGGTGACAGAATAAGAAGATATTTGCAACAGGGGACAAACATTAATATCCTAAAATTTGAAGAGTGTCTATAAACCATTAAAAAATATACCAAGAACTTAATAAATGAATAGCAAGTGGACATCAAAATAAAGTTGCAAAAGTATGAATACATATGTCATTAAATATATGAAGTTTGCAAGCTCATTATAATCAGATAAATGCAAAATAAAAGAGAATTCATTGTGTTCTATGAAAATTGCAGAAGTTTTAAATATATTAGTTAATTGTGCATGTATGGAGTTAGGAACTTTTACACACCTCTTTCCAGTGGAAACATAAAAATACACAAACATTTTGTGGTTGTTTATTTTAAAGTATTATTTAATTTTATATGCTGTATAATTCACTTTATTTTGATAAATGTATTTTAAGTTTATCCTATAAATTTTCACACCTGCATAGAATCTGCCACTATGATTTTAATAGGATATGCAGTCAAGCTCTCCAAGCCCCTCCTTAGCCATGGGCAACCATGGACCCGTTGTCCGTCTCAATAGTTTTATAATTTTGAGAATTTCATTTAAGTAGAATCTCCCTGTAGGCAAACTTTGAGATTGGCTTCCATCACTTAGCCTACGAGAGTATGTGAGATGCATCAAGTGGTATGTATATCAATAGCTTGTTCCCTTTCTTTGCTGTAGAGTTTTTTCATAACATGAGGTATCACAATTTGCTTATCCATTTACACGTTGAGGGGTATTTAGGTCATTTCTAGTTTTGGATGATTTTGAATAATGCAGTTTGTAGGAGGTCAAATTCTAAGCTGAACCCCACAATCCATGCCCTCCATAACCCCCTTCTCTTGAGTGGGTGAGACTTGTAACTTGCTCCTATCCAATGGAATATGGCAGAAGTGATGTGAGACCACTCCTGTGATTAGGTTATGTTATGTGACAAAGGGAAAGGAGATGTAATTAGTCCCTAATCAGGTGCTTTGAAGCCCACAGGTCTAAATCTAGTCAGTAGATGATGATGCGGGACATTCTGGAGAAAAGAGGCTATCTTCTGCTTCCACTCCTTCACCAGGCTTCTGGAGAGTGCACTTTTTTCGCTGTTGTCCAGCTACTGAGGTTTTCTTCAGGCTGAGGTTACTGCTGAACTTATCAACATTTGGCTGCAGCTTTTAAGTTGGACAGAGGCAACTTAGGAGCCTGAGAGCATGTGGGGCTGCATCCCAGACAGTGCAGGTTACTGCCTCCCTGCACCCTTCATCCCCCCCCATACACAGGCTGTGGGCCCATACTAGTATGCTAGGGTCTGCAGAGTGTGGCTGCTTCAACTCCAAGTTTCTCTAATGCCCTGTGCACAGGGGACTTTCTCTGTGGACCTGAGGGTTGTTCGCCTGGCCGGGTGACAGTGAACTAGTTCTGACTTGACAACACTGTGAGCTTCTCTACCATTCAGTGGCAGGCAGCCACATATCCTTCAATGAGATTTAAGCTCCCTCAGCCTCCTGTTCGTCCTTCCTTTAGCCCTTGATTCATCTTTATACTTACTCTTTTATCATCACTTAATATTTGTTCATATTAGGTGTCTTCTTTTTAACTCACTGTATGTTTTGGGTTTTTTAATTTCTTTTTTGTCATTGATTGGATACAGACACATACAGATAATAACCTACTCTCTCTACTTCTTAAGAACCACCTACTTGATGATTTTCTATTGAACTTACTAAAAGGATTTTACCAAAGGGGAAAAGTTACATCAGCATATGTTACTAAGGAAGAGAGTGCTACCATATGCCAGAAAGTCTAAGAACCTGTTATTATCTCTGATGCAGAACCGAATCGGAGGAAGGTGCTTGAGATCCAATAGGATCGCTGGCCAGAGCAGTGCCTCTTCATGGGAAGTAAAGTCGTTTCCCGCCAACTCTTAGGACCTTGCCAGGAACGTCTGGAAAGGAGCTAGATGGCAACACATTGCTTACGTGATGTGGAGGCTGCACAAAAAAAGTTATAAAACAAACAAAAACATACAGAAAACTGACCCCAGTGTAGCAGCTTTGGCAAATATAAGAAGGTGGAAAACAGGGAGTTCCCTGGTGGTGTAGTGGCTTAAGGCTTCGGCGCTATCCACGCTGCGGCCTGGGTTCGATTCCCGGCCAGGGAGCCACCCACATTAAAAAAAATGGAGGAAAACAAACAAGTAACCAAACCCTGTATTAATGATACTTTCCTTTCAGGACTTGGTGTAGGACTTCCATTTCTTTTCCCTCAGGTGGCTAAATCACTACCTATTGAAATAACATAAAATTTACATCCACTATATATGTGAGAGGACAAAAATAACAGGAGCCAACAGGACATTGAGATATTTAAATGGCAAATGCTTTCCTCATTTCAAGACAAAACCAGGCTGATTTTTCACTTCAATGATATCTACATAAAAATCAGTTAACCTAAGGGCTAAAGAAAAGGTTCTGGGGAGTTCTCTGGTGGTGCAGTGGCTTAAGGCTCCGGTGCTATCAGTGCTGCGGCCTGGGTTCGACTCCCATCTAGAGAGCTACCCACATACAAAAAAAAAAGGCAAAAAAAAAAAAAAAAAAAAAAAAAAAAAAAAAAAAAAAAAAAAAAAAAAAAAAAAAAAAAAAGAAGAAAGGGTTCTGCACCTAAAATATAGCATTGGAGATTGATACATATTTCTCAAAGAAATGGAGGTAAAATATAATATCCACTATTTGAAATGCCAGTAAAACTAATATAACCTGAGCTTGCTGAAATAAAATATCAAAAATGCTATAAAGATTAGAAGGGAATGTAACATAGTTGAACTGTGGTTCTCTCTTAATAGTAGGGTTATTAAAATTTTTTGTTATCTTCAGCTTTTATATATTTATGTCCTATATTTTCTTCTATAATGATATATTGATTTAATATGTTAGTAATGATAATGTTTCTGTCATTTGTTGTCATATAAGTCATCGCTTTCTCCTTTGTAAGGAATAAAAAAACTGAGACACATGAAAATATTTCTTCAATAGTCTCTCAACGTCAGTACCTTCCTCAGACTAAGTCACCACCAGCACTTTGGATTGTAGCTTTCAGACCTTTTACTTTCTCTTTGGAGCAACACAACCCAAACTCATAATAATGGTTCATCTATCTATCTATCTTTCTATAATAATTCTGCACATGTAGGGTTAATCCCACTGTCCGGCTGGCTGTGTAAGTTAGGACAACTCACTCCTCTTCCTGCCTCAGTGTTCTCCATAAAATAGAATTTGTACTAGTTCTCCTTGGATAGCAGTAATATGAGGACTGGATTCACATAAGTAAAGCACTTAGAATAGTGCTTGCTGAATAATAAATGTTCTGTAATTGTCAGCTATCAGCATCACCACCACTGACAGCACTGTCACCTTATTTCTTTAACTTCCCCATTAGCACCAACTATCGCCATCAGATGTTCATTTACAGATCTGAATTCCTAATTCTAACGTATCTTTTGATACTCTATATTGAGGTTTTGTTATTTCTTGTCATTTAAAATGTATCCAAATAGTAAATCAAAGACATTATTAATATGAAATTTGCCATGTTTTCTAAAAATCCTATCATTTTATTCCTTTTTACTCTGTTCTGTATCACAGCTATTAATAAAAAGTATGACTTTTCTTTCTCATTTAGCTAAAAATCTCCATATCATTTTATCAACCCAGCTTTTTTTCAAAATGAAATCAGTGGCAAAATCTTTTCAGCTGTATCTTTAAGCTGTCTTTCTAACCATTCCATTTTTTGTTCCTCCTGTCAGAAACATTATTATCCCTGACTGCCTCCACCAGCTTCCTTACAGTTTTCACTTACTCTTCAATTTGCTATTTCTTGGCTGTCAAATTAAGCTTGCTAAACAATGTCTTTTCAAAACATTCATGATTTACTTTTGCACATTGAGTGAAATAAGTCCAAATGCTTTATCTCAGAAAGCCAGTGTCCTTCACTGCCTGGCTCTAATGTACTTTCTCAGTCTCTCCCTCCTGCTTATTAAACTACCCCTGTGCAATTTTGGTTACAGTCAGTCAGGGCTACTCACTTCTTCTCTACCCATTCCTTATCTAAGTCTTGAATGAAATGGCTTTTTCTTCTTCTAGAATGCCCTCTTAGAGGAGAGTGGTTAAGAGTGTGGAATTCAATTTTCTTGTAACTAGTGTGAAAATTTGGATAGGTTTATTAACATCTCTGAACTTCAGAAACTACCTCTAAAATGAGTTAAGTAATGTGTTAATTCTATATCCTGTTATCACGAATCATGTGGTCCTAGTGAAATGTGCTGGTTGTCCCTTTTCATTGTATTATATGAGGGCTGTCTGGAAAGTATTCAGCCTTGTCATAGGAAAACTAGAGGCATTTATGGCTGGATTTTTTTTCTGGACAGCCCTGGTATTTCTATTCTTTTCTACTGTATACCTACAGGCTTAAGCCTCTAGAATAATCATACAAAAATATTAAAACATTCCAAGGATATGCTCATATCCCTTTTACTTCTGAGTAATAAGCTAATGTTTGTGATTTGGTAAAATGAGGAAAGAGATACAAGAAGTAAGGAGTCTCTCACACTCAAGACTAAGTCATGGAGCAGGGTTTCCCATTTTGAATGTACAGCAAATTAGACCATGGTCTGGGAATCATAAATGCAGAAAGGGTTTTATTATTATTAGCTTTGAAAATAATTTTGGAATACTCTAATAATAGCATGGACACATTTCTTCATATGTATATGTCTCTTTCCCTGAAGGGAAAAATAAAAACCAAGAATTCCTTAGTCTCAACTGATTACCATGAAATACTTTACCCATTAACCCTATTTTCCAAAATTTCCTTTGTTGACACTATTAACTCTAAGAGCTGTATGGTTCCAGCCAGGACTGAATGACAAATCAGCTGTTACAGAAAGTGTCTTTTTCCTTGCAGCTGTCCAGTTCTTACTGTGCAGATGGTGGATTTATTTTCCCTTTTACCAGCAATTCTTTTCTTCTCCACACAGGACTGTGATCCTTTGTGATCATGTATGACTCAGTCAGCAGTAGGAACACTCACAGAATTGAGGGGTTTTCAGATGTGTCCAAATGAAAGGGAGCGGGGATTCAGAAATGAGGAATTGCTCTGAAGGCTGTCTGCATACTAAAAAGGGGCTATGACTTCCTTCCCAGAAAAGCAGATATTTTTAGTTGTATAAAAAGCATCTTTGTCCTCAAAAAGAATTTTGATTCTTGCTTCATTGTGTGTGGTCGGACTAACAGTGGGAATAGTCAAACCCTCAGAAGGTGGACAGGAAAAGCAGTATAGAAGAGAAAAATCCAGATCTTAAAACTTATGAGTCAAGATGGTTCATTTGTTGCCATGTGTAAATGTCTAAATAATTACCTCCATTCTTCAGTTAAACTTTTTACAGTATCCATAAATATTTATTCATGCTTATTTCTAGCATTCTATTTAATATTAATATTAAATTAATAATAAAAATATTTAATATTGATATCTCCTATTTAATATTTTACATATTAAAATATATACATGCTTACTTTTATTATCACATAGTGTATACTGATATATACATATATAAATTATGACATATATACTGTATATTTTATCTAAGAAACAGATACAGTTCAATCCAGTTGTTTATTAAATATGATATGCCAATTATTTTGTCATACAGTGTACAGAGAATATCAGAAGTTAAACACCTGTTTACACTGAACAAATATTTACTGCCACTACTTTTTTCTACAAAGTTCACCCTAACATATCTGTACAGGATAGCAAGGTCATAATTGCTCAAAAAATAGCCATAGTTCCATTTGCTAACATATTGGCATTTTATTAAGCAGTCACTGAAATTATGAAATCTAGATCATTATGCTGATTACTAAAGAAACTTTATTTTCTCCAGCCTTCTTACATATAATTCTGCTTTGAATCTTGTGTAATTTGTTTATGTAAAGAGATTCCAAGTAAGCAACTTGAGTAATTTGTTATGGAATTCTGTTTCAGTCTCAATATGAATTGTAAATTTAAAATTGGATTAACTGGGTAGTCAAGATGGGATTTACTAGACATGAGTATGAGATCGATTTTCTGTCATATTAAATTTGACTTTTTAAAATTGAACACAGATGATAATAAGGTAAACAAATCAAATTGGGATACATGCTATAATTATAAGAAGACTGAGTGCTCATCTTTCAAATAATTAAAATACCAAATTTCTTAATCTCATAACTAGATATTTATTAAAATATGACATTTCCAATGTGGCCTTACAGGGTATTTCCAACAAATATTGCCAACATTCAGCTGTTCATATTCTTAGTCTTATTTAGGTTTCTTGCAATTCCTTTTAGTTATTCCCCCTATTGCTAAACAAATTGTCTCCTTCTTGTCAAGCAGATAACCTCTTCATCTTTGTGATATGATATATCCCTAATACTTAAATAGCTTTCTTTGCTTTCTAGAATGAAAAGATATTCAAACCCTCTTTGCATTTCAACAGCCCCAGACTATTTTTTAAATTTATTTTGTGCTTTTATTAATTTGTACAAGTTCATTATATATTTATGAAAAAAGAAAAAATGAGTGAAAAAATGTGTTTTTATTCCATGAATATCTTCTCTTTAAATTTCTGTTGTATTATTTATTAATATATCTTTATGTCTCCTGAATTTTTAATATTAATTTTAAAGGACTTTTTTCCACTTTTAAGGTTATATACAAAGTTTTTATAACTTTTTCTATTCTTTAGGTAATCTTGTTTTTTATGTGTTTAAACTGTTGATCAATCTGGAATTTGGTTACAGGGCTATAGGACATGAGGTAGTAATCAAACTTTATTTTTTTCCAGATGGTAACTGAGTTGTCCAAACACCGTTTATTGAATAATCCATCATTTATCCACAGCGCTTTGAAATACTGTTCATGACAATGTGCATCCTTACACCACATTGGCTTCTTATAATATAGAGCAAGATTTTAAAGCAACATGTAGAACAGTAAAAACAAGAACAAAATGCTGAATGAGATCAGCATTATGCACCATTGAGTTTGATATGGAACACCCATTTGCAAACTTTTGGATTTTTAAGAGCTCTGTTTTCTTTTCATATAGGGTTATATCATATATTCAAATTTTTCAGTTCTCCTTGTTTCTCAGTGGCCTTTTATATTCATTCCTTCATCTGATTCTCAGAAGAGTCATGGGAGATAGTGGCACAGAAATATTATTTATTCTTTTTTATAAATAATGAAATTGAAGTGGAAAGAGGTTATGGGACTCAAGTAAGACTGAACTTTTCTTATCTCTATTTTGGATTAACTGTCTTTGTAAAACAACGTGACTCTTACTCCTGTTCCTATTCTCATTCTCGTTTTTCTTCTTCCTCTTTCTTTTTTTACTGGTTTAAGAGAAGATAGTATCAGAGAACTTATTTTATTTCTGCCATTCAAATAATGTATTTGCCTGATTCAACTATTAAAATGTACTTATTAGAAAATGAATTAATATATTGATTAATGAAAAGCATTAGCCTACTATGTTATATTGCTAGTAGTCACCTGCTCATTTTTTGCTTGTCTATTTGTTAAAATGACAATTAGAGAGCCTACTTTGCTTAATTTTTATGGGGTTTAAAATGAGTAGCATGCATCGTGCTTCTTAAATTCAATATTGACTAAAGTCTTATAACATAGTGGGTTTCTTAAGTGTTTGTTTAATTACCAGAGTATGTAAGTATATATGTAATCACAATGCAATGAGAATAATGCTATAAGAGGTACATAGCCTAGTCTATGGATGAAGTTTTGCCTGGAGAAGTCTTGGAGAATACTAGTAATTTTTCAACATCATTTTCTCATTAAGAAGGAATTAGTGTTGTGAAGCTATGGAAGATTGAATTCTCCTTTCACAAAAGGAAAATGTAATCAAAGAGCTGTGGGTATTATCATTTATGGAACTTTTAAAGAAAGTCAATCAGATTGTGCTGCTGGAGTTTTAATTGGATGGTGGGAGTCAAGAGGGAGTAAACCTGATCCATGAAGGTCCTGAACTGCCATTCTGGAGGTTAGACTTTATCAGTAATGACGCAGAAGCACTGAAGGTTTCCTCCAGAGGAAGAATGACATGATTATATATGAGAAGGTGATGAGGAAGTAACAAGCAGCAAGGATCATAATGTTTTCTAGTAAAAGCAGGCTTCGTGAGAAAATAATCATTAAAGTTTGAAAAGTACATGCTTCTAATTCTCTTAGTATGTCCAGGTACACATATCTGACAGAGCTATCAGTGTGGAATTTAAGAGAACATTGGCATGAGCTAAAGTCACGTAGCATGAGAAGGAGAAGGGAATTCTGAAATAATAATTTAAAAATACACCAAAAAAGAGAGAGATTAGTTTGCCTTCAAATATAGGTTTAAGCAAGTACTCATTTAAAAATTTACCACAGGAAAATTGAGTTTGAATTTTACTTAGATATATTATATGTGAGTATGCTTTTAAAAGAATTTTTGCTAGCATCACAAGCTATTTTAATAATATTAAAGAAAATAAAACATTGGAACATATGATTCAATAAATAAGTAATAAAATAAAATATTTTTCTTCTAAAAAAATCTTAATATACATTTCCAAAACTTCATTATGCATTAAGTACCTTATAAAAGATACTTGACCTACCCAACAACAAAAACATATACACCCTTCTTCATATAGTAATACTGGTAGATAGAATGAGTATTATTATAAAATGAATATGGAACTAGAAGACACTCTTCAAGACTTGCAAAGCCTTGCCTTGCCTCTGTTTTCATACCTGTAAAATGAAAATAATATTTGTGAGCAATATTATTGACACTGTTTTACTTCACAGACTTATTTTCAAGATGAAATAAGAGAACAAATCCAAGAATACTTACTAAATGTTTTTTAAAATTCATTTTTATTGTTAGACTTTTTGGGGTGACATCTGTTAGCAAGGATTACATAGGTTTCAGGCATACAATTCTACAGTGCACTGTCACCTTGTTGTATAATAAGTTCACCACCTAATGTGACTTCTCTTTCCATCCCCTTATATCTAGCTTCCCCCCTCCTCTCCCACCCCCTCCCCTTTCTCCCCTCCCTAACCCACTCATCCTCAAATAAACATTAAACTATTGACTGTGTCCATGGGTTATTTGTTTGTTTGTTCATTTCTTTTTTCTTTGTTTTTTCAGTTTTATATTCCACATATGAGTGAAATCATACAGTCCCTTGTTTTTTCTGTCTGGCTTATTTCACTAAGCATGATGATCTCCAGGTCTATCCATTTTGTTGCAAATGGCAATATTTCATCTTTTCTTATAGCTGAGTAATATTCCATTGTGTATATGTACCACAGCTTCTTTATCCAGTCATCTGTCGCAGGGACCTTTGGTTGTTTCCATGTTTTGGCCACTGTGAACAGCGCTGTGATGAACATTCGGGTACATAAGTCTTTGCGGACAAAGGTTTTCAAGTTCTTTGGGTAGATCCCCAGAAGGGGGATTGCTGGGTCAAATGGTAGCTCCATTCCCAATTTTCTGAGGAACCTCCACACTGCCTTCCACAGTGGTTGTACCAGTTTGCACTCCCACCAGCAGTGTACCAGAGTTCCTTTTTTCTCCACATCCTCTCCAGCACT
>PVJL010015110.1:0-25552 GCA_004026885.1 Lyroderma lyra | reverse complement strand
GGCCCGTCCCAGTCCATCCCAGAGCAGCCCAGCCCGGCCCAGCGCAGCCCAGCCCAGCACAGCCCAGCCCGGCCCGGCCCAGTGCAGCCCAGTAGCCCAGCCCGGCCCAGCCCGGCCCGTCCCAGTCCATCCCAGAGCAGCCCAGCAGCCCGGCCCGGCCCGGCCTCACTGTCGCATTGCTCAGGGTAGAGAGGGCCGCCGCCTGTAAGCAGACGCTGGGGTGTAATCATCCAGCAAGTCCAGGTGGGTGAAGCCTGACCTCTTTGAACTACATGATATGAACTTGAGATTCCATCCACTTCACTGCCCCGGGTCTATCGTGTGACCTTGAGACAGTCGTGTCCCCACGTTATTCCCATCTGTGCAATGGAGAGGTCACCATGCTTACCTGCCAGTCCATTTTGCAAAGGAAGCAGGATAGATAGGAATCCAATAAACCCCGAAAATTGCTGTCGTCTGCGGAATTCTGGAGCTGATCCTGAGGCCTGAGTGAGGTTGCGGTGGGGAATTTTGCCTTCCTAGAAGAAGGGTGCTTAGGGAGATGATGTCATAAAAGCCTGCCAAAAGCCACTGCAGGGCTGAAAGGGGACCTTTCCTTTGGAAGAACGTGGTCCGGGGGGCGGGGGCGGCTGTGTGGGGACACGAGGGTCTGAGAGCTGTAGCCGGAATCTGGTTTTCGTGGGGGTTTGGGGTTGTTATTGTTTTTGTGGTTTTTGGTGTTTTTTGAGTGGCCGTACCATAGATGCCTTCGGTTCTGGTCCTAACTAGCTGTGTGGCCTTGGGGACATCACTTAGTCACCTTGGGCCTAATTTTTCTACCTATAAAATGCCAGAGAGGAGGGAGGAGGGGTTTGGACTAATGGTGTGCTTCTCAAAGTGACACGTTTCCACGAGGGGTTTGTGTCCGAACAGCAGGGGTCTTTGAGGGCACTCCATGCCGAGCTAGCCAACATTTTACACCAAACGTACACGCATTAGAGGGGTACACTCCCGCGGATTTTAAAACCAAAACGTGGGACTTCCTGCAGCCCTTGCCCCCTCCCCCCACCCCTCTGTGCTGGGGGTGCTGGGTGCAGAAGCCTCAGAACCACTGGACTGCTCCATGTCTGGGTATTTGGGGGGGTGTTGGGGGAGGGGGGCTCACGGTAAGCTGACCCCATAGAAAGAGCATCTCACGTCCCTGTTCTCCCTCCGAAAGTCCCAGGGCCGGAAGCTTCCCATGGGCTTGGAAGATGAAGGACCAGCAACCGGCCTTTCCAGGACAAAACTGGGGGGTCAGGGGGCGGGGCCTTTCGTGGTCTTCGTGTCCGAGAGCCAGCGGATGAAACGGGGCTCTGGCTGCGTCCGCACAGGGAGTGAGGGGCCCCAGCACCCCTTCCCCACGGAGCAGCCTCGGGGCCGGGCCCTGCCTTCCTGCCTGCCCGCACCCGGGTGCGCAGGCCCCCCGGCCCCGGCCCCTGCCCCCGGGCTGTGGGCTGGGGGCTGCTGCCCAGCCTGCCCCCTGTCCCCCAGGCTTTGAGCACACGCTTGTTCACCTCGTGTGAGATCAAAAATAAACTCTCCCTGGAAGCTAGTCAAAGGCTAATGCGCATCCGCTTTAATGATCGATCTGTGTACGACAGACGCCGGGCAGGACACTCGGTGCGCCGGCCGTTGCGCCAGGGCCTACCTCTGGAATCCCGGCCCTGCTCCCGGGACAGTGACCTCCTCTGGGCAGGGTCGTGGGGTGTGAGGTGAAACCGCCCAGAGGGCCGGTGGCCGACGGACCGGCTCCCTCCCGGAGCGGCAGGAGAGTCACGCTGGCGGACGGCTGCTGGACGCCACGTGGCAGCCCCTGGCCTCACCGCCTCACCAGGGCGCCCTTCAGCTTCACAAGTGGCAGTGCGGGGTGACCTTGGACAAGTGACCTAACCTCCCCGCTGTGTTTCAGGGCGTCCGTGAGGACTCCCTGGAGTCGTGTGTGCACAGAAATCGGTGCGTCACAGACGCCGGGGTTGCGGGTGGCCCAGCGTGAGGCCCCCGTGAGTATGTGGGTGCAGCCTCTGGAGGCCCCTGCTACACCCGAACACAGCCGGGGCCCGGAGCCCTGCTCACGGGAGGTCACACGTGCAGGTGAGCGCGCTGGGCAAGGCGAGGGCAGCGGAGACAGCACCGCCGGGGCCTCTGGGCCAGGGTCACAGTCACGCATCCATGACGTTGGGCTCCTGGGTGCGCTTTCTTGGAGTCCTCAGGATGTTTCTAGAACTTGACACCAGGAAGAGGGCATCCCAGGGGAAGACCAAGTGTCCCAGTCTTTTGAGGGTCATCGGGCTTCCACCAGCTGAGTGAGCCTGTGGTGTCCTCCAGGTGTGTCGCCAGGCCAGGTCTCGGGGACCCCCCCCCACCACACCGCACCCTCAGCCCATAGCTCTGTAGCTTCCGCCAGGGCCCACAGGGCTGCTCCCCACCTTCCCCCTCCGGCCTCTCTTCCCTGTGCCACCCCCTCCCCGGAGCTCCCTGGGCTGGGCTTTTGTCCCCCGGCTCCCGGCAGTGCAGCTGGTGCTGTGGGCTGGGGAGGGGCGGAGGCCGCGGCACAGAGCCCGTGGGAGGGAGCCGTCTCTTAGTTCCAGAGACAGCATGGTTCCTCGTGCCCCTCCCCCCCGCGGAGCTCCCCCTCACCCCCACACCGGCGTCTCAGCGAGTTGGGGGGGCGGTCTCCCCCTGCTCCGGATGATACGTGCTTGAACCTGCACGCGTGGGCAGTGCCCGGGGACCGCGCGTGGGCTTGGTGAGTGCCTGCTCTGAGACCCCCGTCTGTTGGCAGTCCCCAGGACTTTGGGGCGCTGGGTCCTGGCAGGCAGAGAGGGCTGAGTCGGGGAGCACCCCAATATGGGGGCTGAACAGACGGAAAGAGGAAGAAGAGAAGGGAGAGTCGCCGCACGTCACACCCCGGCCGGGTGGCTCGTGCGCGTGCTGTCATGGCGTTCCCAACATGTCCCTGAGCAGTGCCCAGGAGCACGGGTGCCAGGGGAGATGGTAACGCCCAGGTGCCCTGTGGGTGCAGAGCCGGGGCGCCTGGGGATGACGCTCATGCCCCCGCGAGGGCATCTGGGGGCCGGTCCGTGTGGGCGGGGCAGGAGTGTGACGCTGGCGGCGGTGCCAAGGGCCTGGGGCCTGCTGTGTGGGAGCAGGGCGCGGTGGCTGCCGTGCGTGTGTGCTCAGTGCCCACGACCCACTTCTCTGTGTCACATCCTGTTTGATCGCTGGGATCTTTGGTCCCCGTGTGCAGAGGAAGTGGAGGATCAGAGAAGTTAAGTGGCGTGCCCTGGGTGACACAGCCCAGTATGGTTTCAAACTAAGCGAGCGAGATAGCGGAGAGCTGGGTCTGAACGTCACCGACTTATGAGTCGGAGCCCGGGCGAGGAAGGGGTGACACATAGGCTACGGTGGAGAGAAGCGGGGGGCAAGGCACTGCGGGAGGTGGGGAGGGCCTGGGCAGGGGCCAGGAGCAGACAGGAGTGGGCAGGGCTGGCCGAGAAGGACCGAGGGTGCCATGGGCCCCAGGACACGAGGAGAAGCGTCTGAATCGGGAAATGGAGGCACATCGCACTGGGGGCCCGGCTCAGGTCCAGACGCTGCGGGTGGGGGGTTCAGCCCCGTGGGTCTGTTACAGAAACCACATTTAGTCCCATTACCGCTGCCCACTCCCTGTGGCCCCAGGTCCCCCTTTAAAGGGGCCACTGACACACCGGGGTGACACGGAGGGGTCAGAAAGTGGCACGTGTGCAGTGCAGGGAAGGGGCTTGGAGGAGAGGCTGAGGTGCAGACGAGACCTGGCTTCTCCCGGGGGTTCCTTGTGGTGGCACAAGTGCCCGCAGGGGCAGCTCCAGGGAGGCCAGCTTCATCATTGCAAACTGGAGGCCACACAAGGAATAGAGCTGCGCGAGGACACAGTGGGGGCCCTGGAGGCATGGGCTTCCTGTCCCTGCAGGTGTCCAAGCAGGACAGACTGGACGCGTGGGGCGCTGCGGAGGGAGGTCTGCATGAGTGGGGTTGTGGGTCCTGGGCTTCAGGAGTCCTTTCCAGCTCAGAGCCCCTGTGAATCCATCGCTCAGGGAGAAAGAGGAGGGTTCACCTGGCAGCATCCCTGGGGAGGCCCCCCAAGCCCCCCGACACTCCCAGAGGGCAGGACTGGAGAATCTAGGTATCGCCCAGTCTGTCTTCCTCACTGGACAGGAGTGAGACGCAGGGGGCTCTGGCCCTGACAGGCGGCTCCGGCCTTCTGCCGGGGTGTGTCTAAGAGCTTGGGACCTGAGTCGGGGTCCTGCCTGCTGTCCCTCTTCCTGGGTGGGCTCTCCCTCTCCGGGCAAATGCAGAATTCCATGTGTGGCTGCAGACCTGTGAGTGGCAGGCCGCAGGGGCCTGCAGTGGGGGCGACCCTGGGCGGTGGTGACTCGTGGCCAACATCGTGTGTTCGTACATCTCCGGAGTCTCCACGCCCTTCCTTCTCTCCTAGATGGCGAGCAAGTTCGGCTTTGGGGGTGCCTCGTAAACACATAGTCAAGGAGAGATCTCGGGGGCTCACGCAGTCGGAGCGTGTTCGGTTCGTCTCGGTGTCCGCAAGGTTGAACCCTGAGGCTCCGGAAGGCGCCCCCACTCTGGCCTGCCTGTGGGGGAGCACTTCCAAACCTTGGGGCCGTTCCCATCTTCTCCAAACCTTTGGGACCAGAAGGCACCTGCTCAGTTAGAGTAGCGGTGTCCAACCTTCGGCCTTCCCTGGGCCACCCTGGAAGAATGGCCTTCGGCCACACGGACACTACACTCACATAACGACTGCTGCTGGGCTGAAAAATAAAGATGGCAAAACGTTGTCGTGGTGTCGGGCCGCATTCAGGGCCGCCCTGGGCCACGGGTGGACGAGCTGTGTCAGGATTGGTGAAGCTTCGCTTTCTGTTCACACAACTGCCCATCTCTGCCTCTGATCTACAGGGGACACACCGGTGAGCGCCCTCATTTCCGAGGCTGCAGCCGGCAGCAGAAGAGATGGGGGTGGGCGTGCTGTGGTGGGTGGGAGGCGACGGCCCAGTGATGGTGCAGACCGGACGGCACCATGATGTCATCGGGGCGTTGTTACTGAGAAGACAAGACACCCCAAATGCTCTGGGCCCCCGTTGACCAAGAGAAAGGGTGTCTATGCGGGAGACGGTCTCCTGCTTCCTCGCCCAAGTCTGGCGTCTCTCGGAGCCTAAGAACCTGTGAGGCACGCGTGCGCTCCCCTGGGCAGCGGGGGTGCCACCTTGCGCTGTAGTGAAACCTCACGGTCTGCTCCTGCCTGCTGGCACCTACGTGCCCCATTCATGTCCCCCCAGTGAAGCAATATCCCGAGAACCCACGTCACTGACCCCTCCTCTTGCCTCAAGTCTCTC
Source organism: Lyroderma lyra (assembly GCA_004026885.1). NCBI lineage: Eukaryota > Metazoa > Chordata > Mammalia > Chiroptera > Megadermatidae > Lyroderma > Lyroderma lyra. The sequence goes on along the minus strand of PVJL010015110.1, from coordinate 20,147 downwards.
CAGCCAGGTCTGTGTAGAATCAGAGGCCCTTTCGCTGGAAGGGACTTTGAGAGTCACCTCAGTACTTCTCAGACAGTACGGTGCTTCTGAGCCCCCCGGGGGGGGCGTGTTAACAGGGACATTCTGCTCTGCTGGGTCTGCGTGGGGCCTCGGGGCCAGAGCCGTCATTTACAGACGTAGGAGCTGAGGCCCGGCGGCTGCAGAGGGCTGCCTGCCTGTGCTCAGGAACTGAACTCCGTGCTCCCCACTCCGGCCCGTCCCCCGCTTCACAAAAGGCCTTGTGCCTCGTCTGCTGCCACTTCCTGCTCAGGCCCTCGGCCCCAGCATAGACACAGCATCCCGTCGTAACCCCGATTTACTGTCCGGATGAAAGGCTTCTTGTCCCGCCAGGCCCCGTGCCTCACAGCCTGCATTCTTACTATCTCCGAAGGGGTTTTAAAGGGTTTTATTTGTTCTGACTCGTGGACACCTCCCCTTCTCTGCTGGGAACGCACGCTCTCTCTCTCTCTCTGAGAAAACTAAATAAATAGACGTGTGCGGGGCACTTCTGAGACACAACCATGTTAGTTCCCGGCTAGGGACCCGACGCCCCGCTAGCTCCACTTGGCCTTCCCTGCCGCTGGCATCTCCCCGGGACTGATCTGAGAAAGGTTCCCTGTGTGTCTCTCCTTCCACCTGCCACCTCCGGAGAGAGGCCAAGCTAGCGCCCTGACTGTGCCTCAGTTTCCCTGAGGCTCTGAACCCAGTAGCGTAAGGGCATCTGGACTGGCCGAGGACCAGGAGGAGCTGGTTTGAGAGTCTAAGGTCTCCTCTCTGTCCCCTCCTGCTGGTAGGAGGGCAAAATGCCAGTCTGGGGACAAGGCCGTACTGGCAACAGGGGTAAAAGTCTCACAGAGCCAAGGGAAGGCGGAATGTGAGGGGGAGACAGGGAAAACTCCCTTTTATAGACATGTTCTTTCCTTTTTTTCTCTCCTTCCAAGTTTACTCACAGCAACAGTGCCACTGGCGGGCGGCCGGCCTGCCTGTGCTTGCGCGGGGGACGGCCGGTGGCCCCCGCACGCCCCTTCCTCCATTTACCCTGCAAGTTGCATGACCTGCATGGGAATCCGCAGGGGGGCGGGGAGAAGGCTTTCAGAGGCTGGAGCGGTGGCATCCCGCCGCGGCCTCCGCCGTCGCCTCCTCGCCTGCCCTCGCCCCTGCGCCGGGAGCAGAGCCCTGCTTTCTTGTGCGTGTGAATGAATGCGGTAGTGTGTGTGCCGGGGCTCCCCGCACCCTTTCTTCTCCCTTCCCACAGCCAGGGCTCTGGTTTTCCCAGCCAGCGGCTCACACTTGGCATTTCAACGTTTTATTAAAAAAAAAAAAATCCCTACCAAGGTAAAAAGCGGGGACCCCCCCGCCTTCTTCTCCCATCGGGATCTGAGCTGGATTCCAAGGCTGGCTGCACCTGCTTTGCGCCCCTACCAGGAAGGGGTGCTTGCATGGGAGGGAAGGAGGGAGGTTCTACGCCCCCCACCCCCCAATTCGGAGAAAGCAGTCCGCCCGCCCCCTCCCCCGGCAGCCGAGCCCCAGAAGCCGGCCTCTGATCGTGCTGGCCTGGTGCGTGCCAAAAAATGCCCCTTGCATCTCAATTTTCCCCGCCGATTGCTCGCTCGCACGGCTCGCCCGGGGCTGCCTCGGCTCTTCAGCACAGCCCTTTTGGCGCTGGTTCCTTCCCGGCTTCCTGCCTACCCAAGGCCGACGCAAAACCCACCGCCACGGAGGCGCAGGGGGCGCGGGGGAGCCTGCCGGCCCTGCCCCGCAGCCCCCTCCCAGCCGAGCCCGGCTCCCGGACTCTCGGCTACGGACACGAGTGTGGTTGAGACCGAGGCCCGCGCGTCCGCAGTCCCCGTCCCCGGCTCCGGGTGCCCCTCTGGGGTTCCAGGGCGCTCCCGGAGGCCCTGTCGCCGTCAGCCAGCCTTGCGCCCTCCGCCCAGGCTCGGAGCGCTCCCCGGTCACCTCGGCCGCGTTCTAGTCCCTTCCTCCCGCGGGCCAGATTGCAGCAGAACAGGGCAGCGCGAGGGCCAAAAAGTGGAAAGGAGAGCGCCTTTCCGCGTCGCGCACCCTGCTCGCCAGCTCCTCCTCCCCAGTCCAGATCCTCGCGATCCCAACTGCAACTTTTTCCCTCCGGTCTCGGTTTCCCCGGGGCTGCGGCGAGCGAGCGGGCGCCCGGCCGCGAGGCGTGGAGCGGGCGAGCGCGCGGCTGCGGGTGGCGGTGCGGGCGAGAGCCCGGAGCCTGCGAGTGGGTGGGTGGGTGGGGAGGGAGGAGAGGAGAGGACGGGCGGGGAGAGGGAGGGAGGGGGAGATTCCGCTGTCCTGCCGCTCCCAGCCCGGGCGGCTGGGCGGGGGGAGGAGGCCGCGAGTGGGGAGGGGAGGTGGGAGGGGAGAGGGAGGGCGCCGAGGAAGACGCTCCGAGAACCCGTGCGTTTCGTAAGGCTCGGAGCACTTGTACATTTCTGCAGGCGCGCACAGAGCCATTCGCGGCGGCTGCTGCAGCTCCGACTGCATCTTTCTCCTCCCCTTCCCCCTTCCCCCGGGCTCCGGGCGCGCGTGTGTGTGAGTGCGTGTGTGTGCGTGTGTGTGTGTGTGTGTTTTGCAGGTGTGCCCGTTTTAATTCTGCCCAGTAGGTGGGACTTGGTGACTTTAGCACCATTTTTTTTCCTTTTTTTTTTTTTTCTTCTTCTGTCTTTTTTTTTTTTTTTTTTTTTTTTTTTTTTTTTTTTTTTTTTTTTTTTTTTTTTTTTTTTTTTTTTTTTTGGCCTCTCCGCCGTTTGTGGCAACCCTGCAAAGTCTGGGAGTCGGAGAGCGCGGCTTGCTGCCTGAGCCCCAGGACCCGGCGAGCCGGCGAGCTCCGAGCCGGCCACCATGCCAGGCAGACCGCGCCACTAGGCGCTCCCCGCGGCTCTCACTCGGCGGCGGCAGCGGCGGCGGCGGCCGCGATGGTTTCAGACGCTGAAGGATTTTGCATCTGATCGCACGGCGTTTCAAAGGCAGAGGCCCCCTCCCCCTTCCCCCCTCCCTCGCCGTCTTTGTTTCCTTCCCCCCCCAGCTCTCCCTACTCCCCCCACCCCACCCCCCTCTCCTCTCCTCCTCCTCTTTTTTAGAAGCAGCGATCGGAGATGGATGTCTCTCTTTGCCCAGCCAAGTGTAGTTTCTGGCGGATTTTCTTGCTGGGAAGCGTTTGGCTGGACTATGTGGGCTCCGTGCTGGCTTGCCCTGCAAATTGTGTCTGCAGCAAGACTGAGATCAATTGCCGGCGGCCGGACGATGGGAACCTCTTTCCCCTCCTGGAAGGGCAGGATTCAGGGAACAGCACTGGCAACGCCAGCATCAACATCACGGATATCTCCAGGAATATCACTTCCATGTAAGTCAGGCGGCCTCCCCCTCGCTCCGCGGCTCCCTCTCGCCCGCCCGCCCGCCCGCCCGCCCGCGGCCGGGAGCCGGCCCTGCGCCCACCCCAGCTCGCCGCCGGCCGGGTGCGCGTCAGGCTCGCTCTGGCTCGGGAGATGCTGGCGGGCTGCGTATCCAGGTGACTCCGGCCCCGGCGAGGCGTGATCGGGTGATGCGTAGGTGCCTCTCCCGGGAGAGGACCCCCCCCCGCCCCCACCGCCGGCGAGGACCCGCCGGGCCCAGCTCCTGCCCCCCGCCCCCACCCGTCGAGTCTCGTTTGGAGGGTGCCAGTCCGGTTCTTTGCCCCCGACTACATAGCAACAGTTTGGCCACGTTCAAGTGGAATAAAGTAGACGAGGTTCGAGTCCCCCGCAGCCGCGGCGGCAGGAACAGTGGCGGCGGTGCTTAGCCCGGAGGGAAGGTGACAGGGACTGATCGCGCCCGGCCCAGACGGTTCACTATTTCCTTTTGGAAGCAGCAAAACACGCTGTCAAGTAAACAAGTTGGGAGCTGGCTGCCGCGGGCAGACGTGGAGGACGCCGAGGCCGTCATGGACGCCCACCCCTCCCCTCCCCTTCCCTCCGGCAACCTCTCTAACCCCATTTTGGGCATTTCCGAGACCTCCCCCCACCCTCCCCACCCGCATCTGCATCTGGGCGCCCACGGATGGCGCCCCGTGTGGGCTCGGAGAGCCGCTCCGGGACCCCCAGGATGGTGAAGGGAGGAGAGCAGGGCTCGCGCGGTGTGCGGACCGGGTGCCGTGGTCGCGCACAGCCGTTTATTTGGAAAATTGAACTCCGAGAGGCGTTTGCGTGGTCCTGCCCCGCCTGAGCGAGAATGGGGTGGCCTGCTCTTGCTGGGGTGTTTTTCCTCGGCAGGGAGGGGGCCAGAGCATGGGCGGGGGGTGGCGGTGAAGAAGAGCTTGGAGTCCAGGAGCCTGCCCATCTTTCCTTCCACTGACCTCTGCCAGCTGACCCCCTCCCTTGCTGCCATCCAGAGAGGGGTGGGGATGGCCATGGGATGGCTCAGGGGGTGGCTGGCGCCGATCGCCTCCGAGGTCCCCACCCCTCGGGGACTCCTGAAGTGGGTGGGATGTTGGGAAGGGTTTGCACTGAAATCTTGGCTGGGGTCTGAGGAAGGCATTGGGGCGAAGCTGCCATTGGTGCTGCTCCGCCTGACGCCGGCCCTCCCGTGCCTCAGCCCAAGCGAGCACTTGCAGCCCTGCTCTCCCCCAGGCCCGCCGACCCTCTGGGCTTAATGGAGACTGTGCTCGTGTTCACGCAGCCAGCAGTTTGAGGGGAGCAGTCAGCCCAGGGGATGTCCCCGACTTCTGGCCCGGGAGACAAGCCTGAGCCATTGCTTGGCTCTGTCGGTCCCCACTCATGCCTTCAACCCGGGTGGCTGGAGACGGCAAGATAAGCAGCAAAGTTGGGGGAGAGAGAGAAACAGGATGGACCCAAGCCTGCCTCCCCTGCCCTGCAGGCCGCAGCACTAAGGCACCCCAGGATGCAGGGGTGAGGGTCCTGAGTGTGATCGTCAGGGAAACTTGACCTGGAAGTACACTATCAGGGTTGTACATGTGGGGTGGGGGACACAACAGTGGGCCTGGGGGCTCAGGAGCTGGGCCGAGGGCGGTCCAGGGGGTTGGGGTGGAGAGGAGCAGCCCCGGCGGCCAGCGAGGGCCCGGGAGCCAGTGGCCCCCGCCCAGCCGCTCTGTCTCCAAGGATGCGTGTGTGTCTGCGGGAAGTCGGCGGGAGGCGGGGCGGTCACAGTCACGTAGGCTCCCCATAGCCACGCAAGGGTGCCGCTCCGCTGAGAACGAGGCTTGGGGAGGCGTGTTCATAGACTTGTGGTGGCCTTTCCAGGTGGAGGGTCCGAGATGGGGGTGCTGGAAATGTCGGTGAGGCCATTGGAGGACCCCAGAAGGGCATCTGGGGGGCAGTGAGCAGGAGTGGATAGGAAGCCCCTCTGTGTGTCCCCATCCTTATTTCAGGACTTCGGCCCTTGGGCAGGAAGTCAGAACTCTGTTCCTTAAATCGACCCAGATGCCTAGGAGTCAGGGAACTGGGTTCCCACGGGAGCTGCTCCGAGTGGCAGGTGGGGAAAGGTCAAAGGTCGTGGTCGATGACCCTTCCTCGCCCGTCCTCTCCCCAGTGCCCTGTTACGTCTATGGCTGGTATTGACTGAACTCGGGAAGGGCCCAGAGGCCGAGCACCGTGGAGAGACAGGGGAATCATGCGTGCCCTGGGAGGCAGATGTCACCACCCCTGTTTTCCCTCCGGGGGAACGGGGGATCAGAATGGCACATTAACTTTCCCTGGGGCACACAGCCCGGGCAGCGAACCAGGCTTGACCTCGGTCCTTTGAGCCCTGAAGCCCAGGCCTTCCATTCTGTGGGTGCCCCTGGCAGCAGGCTGGAGGGAGGGGCTGGGGCGGAGAGGGGCCCGCTGGGCAGGGGAGGTGACCTGGGAGGGTGACCTGGGAGGGGGGGCTTTGCGGGGGAGCGTGTGACGCTGTCGGTGCCGGCGTGTGCCCAGGGGTGCGGCCTGGGCCGACTCGGGGCCCGAGGGTGAGGCTGGGCAGAAAGTACGTCTCTATCCGGCCTAGCTAAGGGAACCTGGGGTGCCCTCGCGGACTTACTCTCCTGTTCCTGGGGCTGTGGGGTCCCCACATCCCTCCTTCAGGCGCTGAACCGATCACATAGGAGTTTTAAGAGGGGTGAAAGATGCCCCATGGTCCTTCCCTTCAGGGGTGGTGCGTGGAATGGCTCCTGTGTCCCCATCGGAGGCTGGCTGCGGGCACCTCCAATACTGGGAGCCACGTCCCGGTTAGCGTCAGGAGGAAGGCAGAAGTGTGGGTGTCACCGCCACCCCTCCGGGAGCCCAGCGGCCCCACAGGAGGCCAGGCCCTTCACCACGGAGGCCCGGACCCACTGTCCCTTACCTAGAAGGGTCTCGTGCAGCCGCGCCCAGCGGGCTCTGACGTCACAAAGGCAGGCCAGGAGGGTGGTGGCTGGGAGGTGGCCGTCTGGGCCGGGCCTGCTTGGAGTGGCTTGGAAGGGCGCATGCTTTGACGGTTAGGGAGAACATTAGAGGGGGAAGATGGCATCACGGGGCCGGGTGTCCCTGCACTTTGGCTTCCTGGGCTCGTGGAGACCACAGGCTCTTGGGTGGGGCTGGTAGCCAACGCTGTAAGGTCTGCGCGAGCCACTGTAGGGTTCCTGGTGTTTGCGGTCATCCGGTCCTATTGTCCCTGCCCTCCCTGCAGACCCTCCCCTGGCTGGGGAAGGATCCCTTGGAGCTTCGGCTGCTGTATTGGCTCCTTGGTTCTCAATCTCTCCAAGTATCGGGGGGTCAGACAGCCGGGATGCAGGCAGGGGTGTGGGTCAGGCCCCCAAAGCTTCATGGGGCTTGGTCAAGAGCCCCAGGGTCGGGGATGGGCCTGAGGGTGACGGGCCAAGATGTGAGGGGCTTTGAGGTTAGGCTTGAAAGGGGGAGTGTGACAGCCCCCCGGAAAGAGGTACTTCTGGGGTGAGAGCTGGGGACCCGGGACTGCAGCGGCCCTCGGACTCTGCACAGGGGCTGGACTTGGAGGGCCTGCCCTGGAGCCAAGGTCAGTCTTCCGAGGCCTTCCCTGCATCCCAGGCCATCAGCTCTGCAGTGCCAGGGGACCCGAGCACATGACAGCTTGGGGCAGAGGCAGCTCAGCCTGCCCTGGCTTTGAGAGTGCTTGTGCGCTATTCCCTGGGGGCCTGAGCCTGAGTCTGCAGGACGGCTCAGGGTCCTCGGGGGGTGCCTACTGCCCTCCTGCCTGGCCACAGTGGGGTGTGCTGCCTGCCCCTGTCTGCCAGGGATAGACCAGGCCCCAACCCCGGAGGCTTCTGGGTGGGAGTGTGGCAGTTAGTGTGTGGCCCTGTCTCCCGATGGCCCTTAGCAGTATTGTGGCATCTCTACTGGCGCCGGAGGTCCTGTTCAAGTGGTCTGGTCAGCGGCTTGGACTGGGCTCCCGGGCCCTTCTGCAGCCTCCCGCCGGGCCTCCGGTTGGCCCGTCTAAGGGTAGTCTCAGAGTCCCAGCCCTGGCTCTGCCCCTGACCTGCTCGGAGCCACAGGAGACTGCAGTCTCTCTGAGTCTGTACGTTCAGCTGTGATTTGTGGCCATGGCGCTGTGTCCCTTCCACCCCGGTCAGATGCCATCCCGGGGCCTGAGGAGCATCCCCGAGGGGGCTCTGCCGGCAGCTTCCGAGGCACCACCTTTGGGGGTGCTGCTGACCCTTGCGATTCCCCCCGGAGGAGGGCAGAGGGTGCTCCCTCGCTGGCCCCCTTCCCCTCCTCCTTCCCCCTCCCACCCCCAGAGAACTCTGGGCCACCCAGAAAGTGCCACGCGACACGGAGCCAGCCGCCCAGACGAAATGCCACATGGGAGTGAGAGTTTGGGGTCACGAGATAAATTGGTTCCTGCTGGGGCTTGCCTAGCCGACAGAGCTGGCTGCCCACTGTCGTCGTGGGGTGAGTGGCAGGGGTCGTTCGTCCCCTTTGGCTGACACACACACGACATCAAGATCACAACGGGAGTCCCAGTGGTTGAGTCGCGTGGCTCACAGAGGGAAGTTCTAGAAGAGTCTGTGGCCCCTCCTCGGGAGCTCCTCTCGCTGCCTCCCTGGTCCTGTCGACGCCATTCTCTGTCCGGTCATGACCCTTCAGCTGGACCCTCTGTGGCCTGTGGAGAGGGGACTTGCAGAGGGTTTCATCCGGGCAGCAGCATGGGAAGGGTCTGTCTGTGGGACCTGCGGGAGGGCCAGCTCCGTGCCCTGGCCCCTGGGCCCGCGTAGAGGCCCGGACTCGGTGCCCAGGTCTGCCGATGGCCCGCTGAGCCGTCAGCTCAGGTCCACTCGGGGGGACACACGGCAGCCCGGGCTGGGCGGGCGGGCAGCTGGCTTCCGGGGTTGGGTCATTGAGGGCGAGGGCTCCACAGGGCCCAAACGGGCTGCGTGCGCGGCGGAGCCCTCACCCCCAGGTGCAGGGCCCCCCAGCACGCGGGGCTGGAGGGGACGGGCAGCTCCTCCTGCGTGTCCCCCACTGGGCCCCACGGGAGGCCCGGCGAGGGCAGGGCGCCGGGAGGCTCCTTTTCCCAGGGTGGGCACCACCTTCTCTCGCCGTGCCCTGGGACCCGGTCCGGGCACTCTGACAAATCCGGAGTCTCGCCCACAGCCCTGTCTCCTTCTGGGGCGATGTTTCCAAATCTGGGGTCCCCAGAGGCAGCAAGTATGCGAGGCTGGCAGCCCCAGGGCTCCCCGCAGCCAGCAGCCCACACTGATCAGCAACCCACTCGGTGAGAGGTTCTGCTGGGCTCCATGTGCGTCCGGGAGTCTGTCCTTTCTCTCCAGCCTCCCCTCCGCCCCCGGGCCCCCGTCTGGCTAGTCCCACCAGAAGCTTCCCGGTGCCGGGGTGCTGGGAGGCTCGGCTCTGTCCCCAGACAGATGTCCGCAAGCCCAGAGGGGAAGCTGGCAGCTGGTTTCCCCAGCAGCTCCTCTGGGCTGGGCCCTTCTCTAGCTTCGGACAGACCCCTCCCCTCCTCTGGGCCTCAGTTTCCTTACCTGTAAGGTGACCTCCTTATGGGCACACCTTGAGGTTCAGTCCCCGTGTCATGCCTGGCAAAGACAGGGCTGTCAATCGTGAACACTATTATCAGCCTTTATTGAGCACTTACTATGTTCCAGAGACTGTTTCAAGCACTTTCGAGGTGATGCCTCCTTAGGGCCTCACACCACCCTGCGAGGGGAGTGTTGTTATTAATCCCATTTCATAGATGGGGAAGCGGAGTCCAGGGGTGGCCTTTGACTTGTTTGTCTGGTGCAGCCGGCAGGTGACAGCAGTCTGACACTTCCCCCGAGGCTCTCTCGGCCTTATGCATGCTAGCACGAATGTGTGACTGTCACCATACAGCGATAACAAAAGGGGACATGGGAAGGGCTCGAGGATTCTTTATTCAATGACCTTGCAGTTCCCTAGGTGAGAGCTGCCCTGGCTGGGGCTGGAGGGGAAGAGATGACGGTGGCTCCTGACACACGGGGGGCTCTGGGGCGCTCCTCTTCCCGACAGCGGCCTCCCCAGGCCTCCCTGACTGACCTGCAGCCCCCGGCCCCTGAGGTCAGCTCAGTGCCCACCAGGGACACAGGAAGTGGCGGCTGGGTCCCAGCCAGCTGCACTCTGGGCCGCGGCACACTTAGCAGGACGGTGTCCCTGGTGCCACAGCTGGGAGAGCCTGGGGGTGGGGGCGGGTAGAGAGGAGCCCTGGGCGGCCTCTCCCACATCGCGTTTGGGTGCAGAGCAGAAGCGGGGTGTCTGGCGTGCTGGGCCGCTGGAGCTGGGGGGCGGTGTTGAGAGCGGCTCTCCTGCAGGGCGGCCTTCACTCCCCTCTGCCCCATCTCTGTGCCCCGCTGCTCACAGAAGCACCCAGCTCTCATCGTAGGGACGGGCTACGGCACGGGGGCGGCCACAGCCGTCCCTGTGGAGACCCGGGAGGAGCCAGCCACTGGCTAAGACGCAGGGCGCGCATGGGTGGGGACACCCCGGTTGTCCCGCCTCTCGACCTGGTGGGCTCACCGCACCTGAGAACCTCTCCGTCCCTCGGGCTCCTGTCAGATTGGTGTGACGACATAGTCCCTGGGCTCTCCCCCCAGTTGGGCCCCATGTTGGCTATTTCCATTTCTAGATGTCTGGGAGTATTTGTGAGTGAGAAGGAAAGTCAAGACTTTGCCCCATAAATCATCCGGGTTTGGAAGGGGCTAGAAATCGTTGGCACCAAACCCGGCTTCAGGAGAGGCGGCTCAGGAGAGGTGAAAGGACTCTGCTCAGTCACCCCGTGAGCTTCTGGCACAACATGGACCAGCCTGTGTGTGGGGGGGAAGGGGTCTGCCCGGCTGGTGGGGTCTCCACCCCCCACAGCCGGCCTCTGCTCTGGTGCTGCGGCATGTGGGTCCTTCTGGAGGCAGGGGACAGAGAGGGGGATGAGGGGAGCGATCTTAGAGCCGCAGGCCCCATCCGGCTGCCTTCCATGGTGAACTGGGCTGCGCTCACGTCCTGGCGGTGGCTTTGCGCACGCACCGTGCGGCTCTGTCTGTGCGCATCGCGTCTGAGGTCTCGTAAACAAGCCCTCTGGCCTTTGGCTTCTTGCCTGCCCAGATTGTCCGTGTCTAGGCCCCCGGTGGCCACCAGAGGGCGGTGCTGTGCACGAGACCGTCTGAGGCTGGTGGCTGGCTTCCCAGGCAGAGCTGGGGATGTGACACTGGCCTGGGGAGACGCGCAGGGACACACAGGCTTCCCGAGCCTCTCCTGAGCCAGGGCTGAGCAGAGAGATTAACTGTCCCCTAGGCAGGGCCTGTCTCGGCAGAGCTCGCCCTGCCTCCACCAGGAGGTGACTGGGAGGGTGCCCGGGGTGGGCGGACGCCGGCCTGGAGCGTGTCCTTTCCTCCTGGCCTGTCTCAGCAGCCGTGGGCGGCATCAGCATAGTGGAGATGAATGAATGGGACCCAGGCCCTGCCCAGAAGGATGAGTCCTGATGGGGACACAGAGAAGCTGACAGGCGGTTACACTGTGGGGTTGGTGTCACGAAGCCGCGAGCTTTGTAAACGGGGGCATCTCTCACCTCTCCCTGCCTCACGCCAAGCGTGGCAATTGCTGGACACCAAGGGGCTGCTCAGGAAGTACCAGCGCTGACACTGAGCAGGCATGAGAGCTGGGCGCGCGCTGTTAGCCTCCCTGGACCTGCCTCTGGTCCCAGAGAGACCCGTGGAAAGTGGTGGGTTCGGAAGTGACTTGCAGACTGGGGTCGCGGGCCCTGCTGGGCAGGGAGTTTGCACCGTTTCCCTTCTGTGAGTACGTGGGCGGCTGCTGTCACCTTCCAGGCTCCGGTTGGTCCATGGAGGAGCCTTGTCCCACTGACGTGCTTATCAGCTTTGGAGATGGGATCTGCTTTTGGGACTGGGGCCTGTGACTCTGTGGCTGCCAGACCCCCAGGCTGCAGGCGGGACCCTCTGTGTTGTGGCCGTCTTTCCCCACCTACGTTATTTCGGATACTTTTTCGAAGCTGGCATCCTGAGGAGCGGGGGTGAAGCTGACATTTGTGACTGTCTCACTTGCTGGAGATCATTTGCTCATGGATGGCAACTACTAAATTAAGCCTGAGCTCACAGTTGTCCCTCTTACTAGCTGTGACCCCGGGCTAGCGACCTTTCTCGCTCCTGTTTTCTCATCTGAGAAATGGAGCTAATGACAAACAGGGATGTTTTAAGATTTCAGTAAGAACAGGGGTGTGTAAACTCGGAGTCTGGCTCTCCCCCTCTGGTATTCCGCCTGTCGCCACCACCACACTCCAGAACGTTCTTGCCACCAACACAGGTACTTCTTATGGCCCTCCTCTGTCCTCCCTGCTGCCAGTCTCCCCTCCAACACATCCTGGCAGGCTAATCTTCGAATCCAGGGTCTCCCATCAGAACGGCTCTGTGCCCGAGCTTTTCAACGAGAGGCAGCTTTTGCCTGGGAGGCAGCTCAGGGTGGTGGCAATCGTGGTGGTTTCTCTGGTGAGACAGCCTCCTGCTGAAATCCAGGCTCTGCCCCAGGTGAGTTCAGGCAAGTTCCTGAACCTCACCGAACCCCAGTTTCTTCCTCTGAAAAATCCGGCTAATTCGAAGCATCCTCATCGAATGGCTGTGAGGATTCAATGAGATTCTGTTACGTGTCTGGCACGTGATAGGCGAACAGGGGCCCAGCTGGCAAGGGACGATGGGAGTCTCTCAGAGGTGAGGGGCAGTGGCATTTCTGGGTCCCCGAAGAGTGGGATGAGAAGAAGTTGGATGAGGATAGCTAGCACCCGGGCCCAAGCTGAGGGCGGCAGAAGGACCACGGTGGGGTGTGCTTGGAAAAGGTCACAAAGCAGCTGAGACACACGGCAGCTGAAAGAACTGGGAGATTGTTGTGGTTCCCACTGATAGACTCAGTTGGGGTACCAAATGGCATAGTGTCCCAGCCCGAGGCGTCCTGCTTCCCGTCTCCCCCACGCCCCAGCTCCAAGAGTTTGGATGCCAGGAATTATCATGTGGGATAACTCAGTCGTACCCACCCCTTCTCGATGTGGCCCATGTAGTTTTACTGCTGTTCTTGCCTCCTGTTCACTCGCTGATTCCCTTATGACTAAGCCTTTGTGGTGCAGATGGGGCCCCAGGACCGGTCCTGGGAGAAAGAAGTCAGGGATCCAGCGGGAAGACTGATGTCCAAGTCCCTCCAGCCCACCCTCCCATGCACATTCATTCCAATTCCATGGTTCGCCACAAGAGGGCACTAGACCATGACTTCTGCAGGTTGGGAGGCACTGTTTAGCCTGTCCTGTTGGGATTGTCCCTTTGAGCAAAGCTACAGGTGTTTTCTTCCGGATGCCAGCATCTCTGAAGGCCATGGCAAAGCCACCGGATTTCACAGAGCCCACAGCGTGGAGTCTGATATCGCAAGGGAAGCTGCATGGTAGTAAAAGCTCATGGATTTGGCATCAACCTTGGGTTCCAATCCTTGCCCTCCTCCTTGTTTGCTTTTTTGAACTTTGAGTACGTTACTTAATGTCTCTGGGTCTCATTTTCCTCACCTGCAAAGTAAGGTGTTATTTGGAGGTGTTGCTGTGAGGATCAAAGTGTCTGGGATGTGATGGGTACTCCATGATGGACCATCTGTTTCTGGAAGAAAGGCGAAATTAGGACACATCGCAGGAGATATTTTATGGGATCCCATTGGCCTGGCGGGGTCACTCTACTCCCCAATAACCGCTCTATGGTCGCTGTTCATTGGAGGCAGCAGTGACACCCAGTGGCTGGAATGGAGAACAGCAGTGCATTCTGATGGGGCTGGGTGGCCATGGTGGGCACGGTTGGGGAGTTGTTGGGTATTATGGGGGCAGGTGAGACTGAAGCTGTGTCAGAGGACAGCGGCTTCAGAGGCTCCATCAGCTGAATTCCTCTCCCCTTAGAATGCTGGGAGTTCGAGATGGTTCTCTGAGGGCGTTCGTGTGATGGTGGCCATTGGGGATACTTGTTGCTTGGGCCAGGGGTCCGAGGTTACAGTTGCAGAACACACACGTGCGACTGGCTGACCTCATTGCAGTCAACCTGCCCCGGCATCTAACCACAGACCCTCGTGGTGTTTTCCTGGGGTGCTCCTTTGGACGTGCTTTGATCCATTGTCTTGTCAGCTTGGCCTCAGCCAAGATGCTCAAGAGCTCTGAACCTCAGTGTATTTATTTGGGAAATGGGAGGTTGGACTCACTTGGAGGAACTTTCTGGCTTCCATTTGAGGGTCAGACCTCGTTTCATAGCCTTTGCTCAGTGTGTATGTGTGTGTGTGCATGTGTGTATGTGTATGTGTGTGCATGCATGCACGTGTGTGTGCATGTATGCGTGCGTGTGTGTGTGTGTGTGTGATGAGATCACGGGGGAGGTGGACGTAGTGGTAATCACTAAGCTTCCAGCCTTGCAGGTGCAGAAACTCCAACCCAGAGGAGGGAGGGGGCTTCCCTTCATGGAGGTGTGTCCCTGAGCCTGGAATGGGGGTGTCTCTGGCTCCCCATCTGTGCAGCCTCTTCATCACCCACCTGAGACCCGGGAGGGAGCCCTGGAAGAGGTGCAGGCTCAGGAAGTTATTTAATGGCAGCTCTGCTCCAGACTGTATTTCTGACTCCTTGCCACCTCTTAAGTGGCAGTCATTTTAACAAATGTGGCGATAAGACACCAAGTGGGAAGCAACATGAGAGATGGGGAGGGGCAGGGGCCTGCAGGAAGTGTGCAGTTGGTTCCCTTGGCGGAAGCCTTGTCTGTGAGGCAGCATATTACGGGAGGAGCGAGGGCCCCGGCAGCCCCTGTGGGGGAAGGGGAGGGGTGGAGGGGAGGGCCCGACTTCTGGGGCTTGCCCCCCCCTCCTGCGGGGGTGCCTGGCTTCTGGCCCTGGGGAAGGTGTTGGAGGGGAGGCCCTGGGTCCCATGTTTCCAAGTGTGTCCCAGGCAGCTAACGGGGGCTGGCATTGGCAGCGTGTTGACCCCACGGGATGCAGATGTGGACCCAGCTGTGGGGCGCCCAGGTCCTGGCCGCCCGACTCGCTGCCTGCCCAGGCCCATCCTGGCCGCGGGACTGCTGGGGAAGGATGGGCGCAGGCACCCTCAGGGCCAGCCTGGCCCTCTGCCTGCAGGACCCGGGGGCGGGGGCGGGAGTCAGGCCTCCTTCCTTCCCCGGCAGCCCTGGGGCACAGGGCTGAGAAAGGGCACGGCCGTCCCCTCCTGGAGTTCAGGGCCAAGTTGGGGTGACGGGCATGAGAGAGCGCACCTGCCGCTGACAGGGCCATGTCACCGGAAGCAGGGGCAGAATTTTAGCATTTGAGGAACAGGCCTGCGTAGGAGGCTGCGGCTTCCTTAAGGGGGAGCGGGCGCGGCTGCTGCGTGCGGGCTCACCAGCGCTGCACTTGGCCTGTTCTGGGCCGACCTCGGCTTGGGCGAGGAGGAGTTGCTGGGCGGGGTTGCGGCCCCCCGGCCTGAGATTGCTGCATCCGCCCCTTGCTGTTTCCCCCCCCCCCCCCAGGCTTCTGCGCAGCGCCCCTCCCCCGCCCCGCCCCCAGGTACTGTCGCTTCTGTTTCCCGAGTCTGAGAGTCTCGGATGGGCTGGCCTCTGGGGAGAGGTGGGAGAACACCGGTGAGCCAGGCTGCGGAGGTCTAACTCGTTGTCCCGTGCTTACGGGACGTGCAAGGTCGAGCCGATTTTCCTGGCCCCTGCTTGTGGGGTCTGCCTCTAGGCTGCCGGGGGACCAGGGGCACGGAGGGGGCAGCCAGAGGCCCTCGGTCCCCAGGGGCAAGTTCCTGGGAGGGCGTTCCATCCGGTGGTGTGGCGTCAGCCATGTGGTGGGTAGATGACAGCCTGGGGCGGCTCCAGATGGGACGATGGGGCCGGGCCCAGACCCAGCTGACCCTCTGCCCAGCCCTGGCCAGGACCAGCGGGCCCCAGTGTCAGTCACTTGCTCGGGGCTGCGGCTGCCTGGACTCTGGTTGCTTGAGGTGCCCTCCCTGGTGACTGTCCTCACCATGCAGGTGCATCCTGGACAGAAGAGGGTGGCGTGACCAGAGTGGCGGTGCGGCCGAGACGTCCTGGAGTCCCGCCCACGTGCCCGTGTGGCGTCCGGCTGGGTAACGCCAGGCTTGTGTCCTCGCTGCGCTGTGCGAGGACACACAGAGGAGGCAGGCGTGGTGTGTTATTGGGCTCCACGGTCGTGCTCAGGGAAACCTGTCAGAGGGGGCAGGCTCCTGGCTTCTACCGCAGTGTGTCCCTGGCGTGATGACAGTTCACAGGCCTCTGCTCCGAGCACTGGCCACACAGTTCCGTTGGGTCTCTATGCTCAGTGGGCCCCGGGTTTGGCCCTTAGTGGAGCGGCCTGTTGGAGGAATCGTTTAGGAGCCTGCACTCGTCAGAGTGACAGCAAGCCCCGTGCAGGGGCGGAGTTCCAGGTGCATCCCGAGGACAGGTCCTTTGAGCCCCATTTCATTGTCAGCGCCACCTGATGAGGCAGGAAGCACTATTGTCCCCGTGTTATGGATGGGGAAACTGAGGCACAGAACGGCTCCAGAACTCGTTCGGCTAGTGAGCGGCAGGCACAGCGGTCTGGCTGCAGGGCCCCCTGCCCCCCTCTCCTAGGTGCCCCCACCTGCCAGCTGCCCTGGGCTGCTGGGACAGGAGGCCCGTGCTGTTCTGGGCTTTGACTTTGGTGGTGGGGGTTGGGGGTGGGCGCACGGAGCCCTGGGAGCCGGTGGAGTCTGGGATCCCTGAGTTCGGTGGGCACGTCCTCAGGGTATGTCACCTGAGCCAGGGCAGAGCGGCAGAACAGAGTGACCTGCTGGGTCCTATGCAGGCAAGGCCCTGGCCACCTCTGTGGGGCCTGCCCCGGTGCTCTTTGAGGGCCCTTGTGGCTCTGACTTCTGAGATTCCTGACACGGTGGCTGGGTTTGGGGGAGCACTCCAGGAGTTGCCGGGGGCCGACCCTGGGGGTCCCTGCCCTGGGAGGGCTGACCCCTGAGTTCCCGATTCCGATTTCTGGTGGGACCCGAGCATGTCATTTCTAAGGAGCGCCCAGGTGGTGGAGACGCCGCTGGGGCGGGGACGCACGTTCAGAACGACTGTTGTTTCGTGGGCGGTTTTCGGGCCGTACTCCCTGGAGGCCGGAGGTGGGTGGTACTCGGCAGGAGGATTTTTTCAGTCCATTTCCCAGCCTGCGGAAAGTTGGCGTCCCCGCGTTCCTGAAGAACGCTAACCCCTTCCCACGCACGTTGACAGGGCTCCCCCAGGTGCTGGGTCCTCTGTTTCCCTTTCATCTGTTCACTCTGCACCCCAAATGTGGTGTTGGCTCTGTCCTGACCGCGGCACCTCCCCCACGGGGCTGGACGTGACGGGATGCGCTCTGACCTAAGAACCAGAACGCAGATGAGACGTGAAAGCACGATTCTGATTTGCAGAGAGCCCTTCCTGACCGGAGGTGACTTTCACATCGCCCTGGGAGGCAGGGAAGAGCTTCCGTATCTTAGCTCCATGGCCTTGTGAGGGGGTAGGCTGCTCCCATCTCACAGACGAGGCGACCGAGGAGGCCAGAAGGTGCAGGAGCCCGCCTCTGCCCGCCGGTCAGGGCGACACTGCGAGCGGGCTTGGGGACGCGCCCCTGGCGTCGGGAGGGGACCGTGGTGTGTTGGTTCCACGGAGTGCCACGTGGCAGTTACAGTGAAAGCCTTGCTCTCTGTGTAGTTACGGGGCTGTGTTTCGATAACCGTGTCGATAAAGGGAAAACGAGTTGCAGAATGACATTCCATATGTGTACGTTAAGAAACACAATGACAAATGTAGTGTATTGTTTATGGACACGGATATGTAGGAAGAAGATAAAATCATAGACTGGATACAAACCAATTTCGTGATAGCCTTGGGGAGAGAGAGAGGAAATCTAGAGTGAGCGCAGGGCTCTTCGCTTTATCTGTGATGTCTGCCTTCTCACTCCCTTTTCTGAGACCTTAGCATGTGGAAAAATGATAAAATGTATTAATTCCAAATGATGGATAAATAAGGTGTTCAATACATAATCCTTTGTTTTTCTTTATCAAAATAAAACTTTAGAAGCTTGAAGCCATTAAAAGATGATCACGCCCACCAGATTTGTAACTTTAAAATCACGTTAAATCATTGGATTGATTTGCTCAGGCTGCCATAACAAAGTACCACGACGCTGGGGCTTAAACAGCAGAAATCTGTGTGCTCACAGTTCTGGAGTCTAGAAGTCCAAGATCAAGGCGCTGGCAGGGTTGGTTTCTTCTGAGGCTTCTCTCCTTGGCTTGTAGGTGGCATCTTCTCCCTGTGTCTTCACATGGTCTTCCCTCTGTGTGTGTCTGTGGTTTACTATCCTCTTGTTATAGGACGACCAGTCGTATTGGATTAGAGCCCACCCTAATGATCCCGGTTTAACTTCATCACCCTTTAAAGACCTTATCTCAAATACAGTCATGTTTGGAGGTACAGGGGCTTAGGTCTGCACCACAGAAATCCTGGGGGGGGGCAGGGAGGGACACAGTTCAGCTCATAGCAATCATAAGACAAATGTGCCTGTCTGCTGAAATTAGTCTTTCTGAGAGTGTCTGAGTACAGACGCGTCCAGTTCTTCAGAGTTCCTTTCTCTCGCGTTTTGGGCCCCCGGCTGCTGGTGCCCTAAGCATACCTGCTTGGTTGGCCTTGGAAGCAGAGGAGCCCTGTGGAAGGGCTACACGTTTGTAGGAGAAATGGAGGTGAGCAAAGCAAGGGGCACATACAAAAGCAAGTGCAAGGTCTGGGAAGGTGTCCACAGGACTGCTGCCTGACCGTCCGCTGTTTAGGTGATGCAGGTGGAAATAAACAAAACAGCTCTATCCCAAATGCACTACATATGGTCTCTCTTATCAATTAATCAATTTATCAGTGATTTCAGCAGCGACAAGAGAGCTCCCTGCTTGTATTGGCCACAAAGTGGGTCACCCCACTCCCCCTGGCAGTAACAGTGGGCTGGGGCCACAGGCGACCAGGAGCTGGCTGTTAAGGAAGAAGATCCCAGAAGAATGGGCCATGAAATAGGGCCACGGAATGTAAATAAACAGGATTCTCCCTGTCCCATCATTTTATTACAGTGACCATCCCTGGACCTGCCACCTGGAGTGTGCAATTAATGTTTACTCGCGCCATCACCTGGTCTGTCCGTCTGTCTACCCCTCTGTCCACTCAGTACCCGCCTCGCTTTTCTGATGCGTCTCACAGTAAACTGTAGATGTTGGTGCATCCCCCCAACACTTCAGTGTGTCTATGATTAAACTAGAGTTCAGTGTTGGTTTTCATTAGTCAGTGAAATGCATACATCTTAAGTCTGCATTCTCTGAGTTTTGACAAATGCACACACCCGTGGAACCCGAGTCCGGCAGGATGCAGGGTATTGTCCCCACACCCTGCCCCATCCGTCTCTGCCCCCACCTCCCCAGAGGCGACCACTGCTCTGGCTTTATTCCACAATAGATTGCTTGGCCTGATCTACAGCTTCGTATCAACGGCAGTCACACAGTGTGGATCTGGCAGAATGCTGTTGGGGTTCATCCACGTGGTTGCAGACGACAGTAGTCTGTTTGTTTTTCTCGCTGAGTACTATTCCATTTTACGGAAACCTGCGTTTGTTTATCCAGTCCCCCTCCTCGTGGCTGGAACCCTGGCTGTTCCCAATTTTGGACCGTTACGGGTAAATCCGTTCTGAGCATTCTTGCACAAGGCTTTTCATGAACACATGCTTTCATTTCTCTTGGGTCTATCCGCAGGCGTGGAATTTCTGAGTTGTAGGATACATTTCTAATTAACTTTATAAAATGCTGCCAGATCTTTTTTCAAAGTGGTTGTACCAGTTTACACAATAGGACTGGTTTTGATTAATCTGGGTTAGAACAGACACATGTACATGACTCATGGAAACAGGTCCTATTATATCTTTGTCTTGCAGATGAGGAAATTGAGGGGTTGAGAGGGGTCGCTTGCTCAAGGTCACCCAGCAGGTAGGTGGAAGAGCTGAGCTCCCGTGTGACTCAAAGCCCGTGGGGTTGCCACTGTGATATGCTGCTGCTTGCAGACGCTGGGCTGAGGCAGGCAGGAAGAACAGGTGGCTGACATCTCAGGGGTGCTGTCTCGTGTGCCCAGCCCAGGGACATTCCTGGTCCTCTCAGGGTGCCCTTGACACTGTGGCAGCCAGGGCCTGGTGGGCATTTGGGGCTCTCTGGCCTGGGGCTGGACTGTTTTCTTTGGGGTGCTCCATCCACCTCAGTCAGGCGGCCCCTCTGAGGGCCCTGGGCTGGGTCCCGTGTGCAATGGACAGACGAACGCCAGACCACGCCCAGAGTTACCCCTTCCTCGTGGTCTGAGCTTGTTCACCGCTCAGACATGGGGTGCAGGGAAGCCCCAGACCAGCATGTGTCCACTTCTTCCTTCTCCATCCGAGGCTGTGGTCGGCCTGGCTGGCCCGGTCCCGCCGTGCAGAGCCCGCAGGCGGTGGGGTGGCGGATGGACACGCAGGCCCACCTCAGGCCTGCACGTGGGCATGCCGGGACCACCGCAAGTTGATGACATTTTCGGCCTCGGAACTCCATGAACAGAGGCGATC
>PVJL010015109.1:0-25539 GCA_004026885.1 Lyroderma lyra | reverse complement strand
AAGGCAAGGGAAGTAAAAGCACAAATAAATGAATGGGATTATATCAAACTAAAAAGCTTCTGCACAGCAAAAGAAACCATCAACAAGGCAAAGAGACAGCCAACTGAATGGGAGAAAATATTTGCAAATAACGCATCAGATAAGGGTCTAATATCTAAAATATATAAAGAACTAATAAGACTTAACAACAAAAAAACAACCCAATTAAAAAGTGGGAAGAACTAAACAGACACTTCTCCCACGAAGAAATACAAATGGCCAGCAGACATGAAAAAATGCTCATCCTCATTAGCTATCAGGGAAATGCAAATCAAAACCACAATGAAATACCACCTCACACCTGTGAGAATGGCTATTATCAACAAGACAAGGAATAACAAGTGCTGGAGAGGATGTGGAGAAAAAGGAACTCTGGTACACTGCTGGTGGGAGTGCAAATTTGTACAACCACTGTGGAAGACAGTATAGCGGTTCCTCAGAAAATTGGGAATGTAGTTACCATTTGACCCAGCAATCCTCCTTCTGGGGATCTACCCCAAAAACTTGAAAACCTTTGTCCATAAAGACTTATGTACCCCAATGTTCATCGCAGCGCTGTTCACAGTGACCAAAACATGGAAACAACCAAATTGCTCTGTGACAGATGACTGGATAAAGAAGCTGTGGTACATATACACAATGGAATATTACTCAGCTATAAGAAAAGATGAAATATTGCCATTTGCAACAAAATGGATGGACCTGGAGATCATCATGCTTAGTGAATTAAGCCAAACAGGAAAAACAAAGAACTGTATGACATCACTTATATGCAGAATATAGAACTGTAAGCAACAAAGAAAAAAGAAATGAACAAACAAACAAATAACCCATGGACACAATCAATAGTTTCATGTTTATTGGGGATGAGTTGGTTACGGAGGTGAGAAAGGGGAGGGGTGGGGGAGGAGGGAGGGGGAGCTAAATATAAGGTGATAGAAAGAGAAGTCACATTAGCTGGTGAACTTATTATACAACAAGTTGACAATGCACTGTAGAACTGTATGCCTGAAACCTATGTAATTCTTGCTAACAGAAGTCTAGCAATAAAAATGAATTAAAAAAAAAACAAAACTAAAAGCAATCTATATCACCTCCAATCAATGACTAGCCTAACTAATTATATGTACTGAATGAACTATCATGAAGCAGTTAAAGTAAATGGGTTAGAACTTTGTGTACTGATGTGAAAACATGTTCAAATAAACTTTTAAATGAATGAAACTAATCATAAAGAAGTCTACATAACATAATCCCACTTATGTAAATATGCATACACAGATATAATTATTAATACATGCTTTCGGAAGACACAGAAGAAACTGTTAACAGTATTTGCCTGTTAGGAGTGGAACTGGACAACTGAGAAGAGAGGGAAAGAGGACCTTTACTTCTCATTTTATGTCATTCTTTTTTATTGGAACTCTTGGCCACAAGCATGTATTGCTTTTATTTTTATTTTTATGAAATGTTTATGTATTGGTTTTTAGAATAAAAGCTCTTTAAAATATACAATAAGAATTCTTGAAAGTTAAAACATTATAGGTATATTATTATTAAAATACATAATAAAAATAAAACAATCAAAAAGTTATAATAAATAACTCATTGATATGCTATAACTTGACAGATCAATGTTATAGACTAGAGAATCTCAAAACAAATCCAAATATAAGTATTTGGTATAAGATAATGATGGCATCTGGGAAAATAAATGACCAATAATATTGGGATTGCTGAATAAAGCATGAACAGAAAAAAAATGGTAAAGCTCTGCCTTATAACCTATCCAAAATTCCAAGCATATTAAAAAGTTAAATGTAATAATTACTGGAAGAAAATAGATTTACATAACCTATTATAAAACAATATGTTAATACTATAAAATTGATTTATATGATCTTAAGATAAAGGAAATTTTTCTAAGCTTAACAACCAAAAGCAAGAAGCACAAAGGGAAAGACCAATAAATGTGACTAAATAAAATGTTTACAATTCTGTTTTTAAAACAACACAAAGAAATAAAATTGAACAGTAAACAAATAAATCCAAACAATACATAAATATAATATACTTGCAATGTGTATAACAATAAAGAGGACTTAGAAATTAAAAGCAAAATATTAACATTCCAATTCAAAAATAAGCAAAAGTTATAAGCTGGCAATTTACAAAACACTTTCAAAGGTCAATAAACATGATTAAAATTTTAGTATCCATAGTAATCTATAAGATACAAGTTACAATTACAATAAACTAATATTTTAAATCTCTCCTAATGAAAAAAGTTTTAAAGATAATATCCAGGGTTGTCAATGATGCAAGAAAAGGGGCACTCTCATACACTTCAGGTGGGCAATTTGACAATTTGTATGAAAAGCCTTTAAATATGTTTAATCATTGACTCAACAATTCCTAGAAATTTATACTAAGAAATTAAGAACATACATAAATATTTGTGTACAAAATATTTATGAAAGCATAAATCTTAATAGTGAAATTTTGAGGAAAATGTCCAGAAATGGAGATTATCTTTCAAAATCAGAGGATAATTTTATTCTATAATCTATATGAAAAATCAGAGGGCCTGGAATAATCAACATAATCTTGAAGAAGAGCAATTATATTAGCTGTGGTATAACTCTTTATTCTTTTTTTTAAAATTCATTTTTATCATTAGACTTATTGGGGTGACATCTGTTAGCAAGGATTACATAGGTTTCAGGCATACAATTCTCTTTATTCTTTATTCTTTATTCTGAATATTAACATTTTGTAAATATAATATATGTGGTAGGAACATGGATGTCACATTATTTTCTGCATTTTTGTATGTTTGGAACATTTCAACAATTTTAATCTCTAACAAAAGTAGAGTTGCTCTCAGTGTAACCACATGAAGGACCAAAAATGGCACCAGCCACCTCAGCAGGTAATGTACACCCAGAGACTTGACCATTACCAGTTGGTTGCTATAGATGGAATGATGGGCTTGACGACCTACAAGGTCCCATTCAACACTAAAAATTCTGATTTCTGTGACTATAAAATTAGAATTGCTGAAAAGATTTACAGTAGCAAATTTAATTTTTGAGGGACAATAGTTCATGTGTCCTACAAATATATAAAGTGAGACTCAAGCTCATCTAGAAAGATAAGAAGGATTGAGTAAGGGGAAAGGATTGAAGAAGAGGGAAAGCAGACCCATAAAAAAATGAGCAAATTCACCTTGAACCCTTAAGACCCAAGGTAGATAAGGGGCAAAAGTGAACATTAACAAAGAGGAAATGAATGGGTCCAGGTTATGAAAAGTTCCACTGTGAAATACTTTGCTTCCTTTGTTTTGCTTTGATTGAAATATTCTCAGCAACCAATGTGCTACAAATAGATTGGCCTTGCTTAAGTGAAACATTTTCCCCTGGGCAATCTCATACACTGTTGATGAGAATTTAAATCTGTTCAATTGCTCTGCAAAGCAATTTAGTAATATGTATAAGAAATTTACATAGCCTTTGACCCAAATTCTACCTATAAATTTTTTTCTTAAAGAAATTATTTAAAAAAGCAGTCCCCAACCTTTTTGGTACCAGGTAGTAGTTTTGTGGAAGACAGTTTTTTTAAGAACCAGGTAGAGGATGGTGGTTTCAGGATGATTCAAGTATATTACATATATTGTGCACTTTATTTCTATTATTATTACATTGCAATATATAATGAAATAATTATACAACTCATCATAAAGCAGAATCAGTGCTAGCATCACTGCCTCACGTCCATCTCAGTTCATCATGCATTAGATTTTCATAAAGAGCGCACAATCTAGATCCCTCGCATGCGTGGTTCACAATAGGGTTCACACTCCTATGAAAATCTAATGCCTCCACTGTTCTGAAAGGAGGTGGAGCTCAGGCAGTAATATGAGCTATGGAGAGCGACTGTAAATACAGATGA
This sequence comes from Lyroderma lyra, assembly GCA_004026885.1. Taxonomy (NCBI): domain Eukaryota; kingdom Metazoa; phylum Chordata; class Mammalia; order Chiroptera; family Megadermatidae; genus Lyroderma; species Lyroderma lyra. The sequence continues at coordinate 21,549 of PVJL010015109.1, read as the reverse complement.
AGCTTTGCTGGCTCACCTGCCCCACCTACACACCACTCACCTCCTGCTCTAAGGCCTGGTTCCTAGTAGGCCACAGTCCAGTGGCCTGGGAGTTGGAGACTCCTGATTTAAAATATACTTAAAGATGTATGTATAAGGATCTTCATTGCAGAAAACAATGAACATTTAGAAAAATCAGAAGAAATAAATACACAGTAATATAGGATTGACTAATTGGATTATGATATATCCAAATAATGGAATACTAAGCAGCCATTTTTTTTAAATCACATTCTTGAAAAATATTTAAGAATGTGAATAAAATCCTGAGAGATTGCATTCCATGAATAAGGCAAGTTATAAAATATTATATATACTTAGATTCTACTTTGTAAAAACAGAAGAAAAAAGAAAGAAGGAAGAAGGAAGAGCAAGAGGGAGGAAGGGACACAGAGGGACAGAGAGAAGAAAAGAAAAAGAGTCCCTACTCACCCTGTAACCTTGGACAAGTAGCCTGTAACTTCTCTAAATCTAAGCTACCAATTCTATAAATAATGATTTAATATTATACCTTGTAAAAAATAAATGAATAATATGTAGGTAGGGGCTCTTTATAAATTTCAGTGACAGTATAATAAAGATGGTGGGAGATGGTGAAAAAGAAAGAAGTTAAAAAGAAATTAGAAGGCACATGTGCCCTGCCCTGGAGGAGTTTTCTTGGGAAAGAGGAAATATAAAAACTTTGAAAGCCCTTTGTGAATTAACAAACTAGTAAACACCAAATCTTCAACATGGCCTCCAAGGCCCCTGGGCCCTGCAGGATCAAGTGACTCCACTCTCTCCCTTCCTGCATCACATCCTCACACACCTTCTCTGTTCCCCTAATCCACCATACTCATCCTTTTTCCAGGTTTTGGCACACGCTGCTCCCACAACCTGAAACAGTCTCTTCCCAACCTCCCCATTTCTTCTTCTAGATAATTCTGACTTGTCTTCTAGAACTATGTTCAAATGTCCTTCAAGGATATCTTCTCAATCTGGATTGATTCCCATGATATAATCTTGTAGCATCCTGTACTTCACCTTCATAGCTCTTGATCACAACTAAATTTATAAATTCCATAGTTTGTTTTCCATCTGCCCTCCCAGCTAGAATAAAAGCCATCTTGCTCTAAGCCTGTGATGAGCACAGTGCTTTCCATGTACTTAGGACTCTATAAATATGTGCCAAATAAGTTTAGTATATTACAACCTTGATATCCAGAGAACATATGAAGCATCCTAGCACACAATGAAATCATCTAAAGAGATTTTAAATATAGCCTTGCCCAAGCCTTATTCCAGGAAAACTATTTTTAATTGTCCAGGCAAGTGCACGGGAATGGGTACCAGCTGGATTTCCCCCAAGTTCTAAAATCCTGCACAGGTAAGAATCGCTGCTGAAAATCCAGGACCAGTCTCAGAGCAGGTGAGCATCTCTCAGGTCTGGTCAAGTGGACTCAGTGCAGAGCAGAAAGCCTGCACCTTGAGCACACCTTCCTTCCTCATCTACCCTGTGTGACATGTGTAAATGCTTAGTGACAAATGTGATACAGCCCAGTCCCTAGGGCCAGCCAAAGGAGAGGTTTGCTTTTACAGTACCAACACTTAAGAGAAAAATCTTAAGTTGGAGACTGTTTATATTTTTCCTGCTATTTTTCTGGAGTTTTGTTTTGCTGAAAGGGCACTGTCCCTTTTCAGAGTTCTTAAAGACCTTATTATACTAAGAAAGCATTCCAGAGCCCAGAGTGGAGCACATACACAGCTGGCTTCTCACTTTAATTTAAACTGGTTCAAAATAATGTCATTGAATTCAGAGTCCATTTATGTATAGCATATGAGTTTTCCCAATATAGAAACCATCTCCAAACTGAACCATCTCTTAGCATAAGCTATTTCCTGTTACAGATGTTGTTTCCACCTCGCTCCTTAACAGACTGAAAACATATCACTGCAGGAGAGTAGGATCATATAAGAGCTTGGGAGAGAGAGTATTGGAGGTCATGCAGGCCTTTAATACTCAGTATGGTCCCTCAGACTAGCAACATCAATACCATATGGGAGCTTGTTAGAAATGCAGTCTCAGGCCTCACCCTGGACCTGCTGAAATGAGATCTGCATTTTCACAAAATTCTCCTGATGGCCCACATGCACATTTATTTTTTGTTTGCCTATTTGTTTGTTTGTTTCCTTTTTTATCTTTATTTTTTTGTTTTATTACTAAATTTGCTGGGGTGACATTGGTTAGTAAAATTATGCAGGTTTCAAATGTATAATTATCTAATATATAATCTATGTGTTGCTTTGTGTGCTGACTACCCAAAGTCAGTTCTCCTTCTATCACCATAAACTTGATCCCTGTCATCCACCACACCCCTCACCCCTTATCCTCTGGTAACTACTAAACTATTGACTGTATCTATGAAGTTTTGCTTCTTTGTCTTCTTCCTTTGTTGCTTTCAGTTTTATGTTGCACATATGAGTGAAGTCATATGGTTCTTGACTTTTTCTGTCTCACTTCGCTTAGCATGATGATCTCAAAATCCATCCATGTTGCCACAAATAGCAGTATTTCATCTTTTCTTATGGCTGAATAATATTCCATTGTGTATGTGTACTAAAGCTTCTTTACCCAGTCATCTATCAAAGGACACTTTGGTTGTTTCCATGTCTCGGATATCATGAATAATGCTGTAATGAACATCAGGGTATCTATATCTTTGTGGAAAAAATGTTTTCAGGTTTTGGGAGTAGATCCACAGAAGAAAAATTGCTGGGTCACATGGTAACTCTATTCTTAATTTTTTCAGGAACCACCATACTGTTTTCCATGCTAGCTGTACCAACTTACATTCCCACCAGCAGTGTATGAGGGTTCTTTCTCTCCTCAGCCTCTCCAACATTGTTTTTGTCTTGTTGATGATAGCCATTCTAACACATCTGTGAGGTCATATCTCATTGTGATTTTGATTTGCATTTCCCTAATAGCCAGGGAAGTCGAGCATTTTTTCATATATCTGTTGGCCATTTGTACATCTTCTTGGGAGAACTGTCTGTTCAGGTCCTCTGTCCATTTTTTAATTGGATTGTTGTTTTTCTGTTGTTGAGGTGCACAAGTTCTTTATATATTTTTAATATTAGCCCCTATCAAAAGTGTTGTTTGCAAATATCTTCTCCCACTCCGTTGGTTGCCTCTTTGTTTTGTTGATAATTTCTTTTGCTGTGCAGAAGCTTTTTAGTTTAATATAGTCCCATTCATTTCTTTTTGCTTTAACTTCCCTTGTCTTTGAGGTCAAATTCATAAATTCCTCCCTGAATTGAAGGTCCATTAATTTAGTACTGATGTTTTCTTCTATGCAATTTATTGTTTCAGGTCTTACATGGAGGTCTTTGATCCATTTTGAGTTAATTTTGGTATATGGCAGAGGAAGAATCAAGATGGCAGCATGAGAGGACATCCCTGAAACCTCCCCTGAAAATTACAAACTGAACAGTCAAAATCCAACAAGAGAATTCCCAAGTGACACAGCCTCAGGTGAGAGATCCACCCACTGCAAGAAACCACCTAAAGGTCAGAGAAAGGGAGGCAAATAGGAGAAAATGGGAGGGAGCAGTGCAGACATGGGATTGGGAAAGTCTGGAGCTGGCAGAAGAAGGACCAAGGAAGAAATGGGCTGAAGCACAGCCCAATTCCAGGTGGGCCAAGGAATGAACAGTGGAAGCCCCACAAGGGGATGAGATAAAGCAGGGCCCATCCTCTAGCTCTGGTGTGCTCCTGATGGAAGGCTGAGCTTGCTCTGTGGCTCCCATCCCCCCAGCCTGCTGCAGTCCACTCCTGACAGAGGGCCAAACTTGCTAGTAGTGTGAAGCTACCTGAACTTCTGTGCGCTCCTGAAAAATGTCCAGGCTTGAATTGCAGCACACGCCAGGCACAGCTTGGCACTCTTCTGACCGAGGAGCAGGCATATGCTGCAGAGTGCATCTGTGCCAGCCCTGAGTGCTCCTGATGGAGGGGCAGGCCTGTTTCACAGATGAGCCAGTACCCAGGGTAACAAGCAACCTGGAGACAAACAGCAGTGAAGAACCACACTGCCCCCACCTCCAGGCAGAAACTGTGAACACAGAGCCTGGCTGCTTCCCCTTGCTCTCCCCAAACCCACATTACCCTGTACCACAAACAAGCCCTGAGCCCTCCCCCACAACCACCCCCCATGTGGGATATGGCAGAGGGCTCAGGAGAACTGTAAAACAAAGGCACAGCAGACTTTGTAGCACAGGTCTCAGAGGCAGAGAATATCATCACCGATCATATTTCCTCAAAGAAGAAACTTATTGAAACCAAGGCAACTGAGTCAAAGAGGAGTAAACCCACTAGAGAAAATCTAACAAACAAGACAATACTATAAGATGTTGCAGCGACAAGAACTGGGAAGTGAAAGAAAGACCTCTATCTGCCAGGAGAAAAAAGGCCTTTATGCCGCCCAGAAAAAGAAACATATCAACTACAATGAACTCTGTTGGGAACAAAGCATCTCAGAGAGAAAACAGAAAATCTCTAGAAAAGGAACTTAATAAATTTGGAAATATATGATCTAAGTCACACAGAATTCAAGACTGCCCTCCTAAAAATACTCAGAGTGCTCAGGGAATGTTGGCTGAGTATTCAGACCCAGATAAATGCCCTCAGAAAGGAAATCTCTGAACAAAAAGAACACTTTAACAAATAAATTAAAACTATATAAAAGAATCAAATAGAAATTTGGGAGATAAACAATGCAATAAAAAAAAAACATGAACTAACTAGCATAGGAAGCAGGGCCAAACAGATGGAGGGAAGAATTAGTGAGATCAAAGACAGAAACATGGAAGTTGAACAGAAGGAAAAAGACAGACTTGAGAACGAAAAAAAAAAAAGAAATATCTCTACAAGAACTATCTGACACCATTAGAAAGAACAACATTGGGATAACAGCAATACCAGAAGAAATAGAACAAAATTCTAATGAGAGCTTAATTTTGGTATATGGCAAGAGATCACAGTCTAGATTCATTCTTTGAATGTGGCTTTCCAATTTTTCCTGTACCATTTAATGAAGAGGCTTTCTTTTCTCCATTATATGTTTTGGGCTCTTTTGTCAAAAATTATCTGCCCATGTATATGTGGGTTTATTTCTGGATTTTCAATTCTAATCTTTTGGTACGTGCACCTTTTTTTCTGCCAATACCATGTTGTTTTGATTATTGTTGCCTTGTTGTAAAAATTGAAGTCGGAGAGTGTGACCCCTCCAGCATTGTTCTTTTCTTTTTGTAGGATTGCTTTGACTATTTGAGGTCTTTTGTGATTTCATACAAATCTGATGATTTTTTAAATTTATTTCTTTAAAAGATGTCATTGGGATTTTGATAGGGATTGAATTAAATCTTTATATTGCTTTGGATAACATGGCCATTTTAACTATGTTGATTCTTCCAATCTGTGAACACAAAATATCTTTACATTTCTTTGTATCTTTTTCAATTTCTTTTAGTAGTGTCTTAGTTTTCAGTGTATAAGAGTACTTCACAACCTTTGTTAAGATTATTCCTAGGTATTTTAGTCTTTTTGTTGCAATTGCAAAGAATATTGTTTTTTGCATTTCTTTTTCTAATGTTTCATTGTTAGTGTATAGGAATGCAATAGATTTCTGTACATTGATTTTGTATCCTGCAACTTTACTGTATTTGTTTATTGTTTCTTTTGTGGCAATTGATTTTTTGTGGCATCTTTAGGATTTTCTATATAAAGAAGCATGTCATCTGCAAAAAGTAACAATTTAACTTATTTATTCCCAACTTAGATGACTTTTATTTCTTTCTCTTGCCTGACTCCTCTGGCTAAAACTTCCAATACTATATTTAATAACAGTGGTGACAGGGGACATCCCTATCTTGTTCCTGATTTTAGAAGAAAAGGATTCAGTTTTTCACCATTCAGTATAATATTAGCTGAGGGTTTGCCATATATAGCCTTTATTATGTTGAGGTACTTTCTTTCTATACTCATTTTATTAAGTGTTTTGATCACAAATGAATGTTGTATCCTGTCAAATGCTTTCCCTGTATCAATTGATATATCATATGGTTTTTATCTTTTATTTTGTTTATGTGATATATCACATTAATCAATTTGTATATGTGGAACCATCCTGTGCCCTCAGAATGAATCTCACTTGATTTTGATGTATAATCTTTTTAACATATTGTTGTATTCAATTTGCTAGTATTTTACTTAGAATTTTTACATCTGTATTTATCAGAGATAGTGGTCTGTAGTTTTATGTTTTTTGTGTTACCCTTACCAGGCATTGGTATCAGGGTAATGTTGGTCTCATAAAATGAATTGGGAAAGTATTGCCTATTCAATTTTTTGGAAGAGTTTGAGGAGAACAGGTATTGAATGCTCTTTGAATGTTTGGTAGAATTAGTGAAGTTTTCTGGTCCTGGACTTTTGCTTTTGGGGAGGTTTTGGGTGATTGTTTCAATTTCTTTACTATTGATTAGTCTGTTTAGATTATCTAGTTCATGAGAAGGCTGTCCAGAAAAAATACAGCTATAAATGCCTCCACTTTTCATACTACATGTCTGAATACTTTCTGTACACCCCATCATGTTTCTAAAAACTTGTCCATTTCTTCAAGGTTATTGAATTTAGTAGCATATACAAGTTCTGACAATTAAGTTCTCAAACTTGCCACCATACACTTACATTGGCAGCACTGTACAAACAACATGGTTAGGTTTCATAACTTTGGTATATATGTGTCTCACAACTGTGTTCATGTCAATGTGTGATGGTGCCTTGCTGAGTGGCATTTATTATTGTAGTTCATGATTTCATGTGCCATCATGAGAATGACAGAGCTTTAATTAGAGCAATGAACAGACATTAAATTTCTTGTTAAACCTGGACACAGTGGAAGTGAAATCGGGGACATGTTAGTTCAAAGTTTTATGGAAATAATGTCATGAAAAAGTGGCAGTATACAAATGGATTAAATGTTTTTCTGAGGGGAGAGAAAGCATCACTGATGAAGACAGGTTAGGCAGCCAGTAAAGAGCAGAACTGAAAAAACATTGCAAAAATTTATTGAATTGTGCATCAAAATCATCAGCTGAGTGTGAGAAGCATAGCAGACCAAGTAAATAATGATAGAGAAACAAATAAACAAACAAAAACCTTAACTGAAAATCTTGGCATGAGAAAGGTGTGTGCTAAAATGGTCCCAAAGGAACTCACTGATGAACAACAGCAAAGGAGAGTCAAAGTTTGCCAAGACCTTTTGGAGAAGCAAGATGATGTTTTGAGCCATGTTATCACTGGTGTACCAATTCAACCATGACACAAAGCATCAAAGTGCACAATAGAAGTCAGCCAATTCTCCACAACCCAAAGAGTTCCATCAGTCCAAACCATGAATCAAAACAATGTTGCTAACCTTTTTTGATACCAGAGGGATTGTTCACTATGAATTTTACCAACTGGACAAATAGTCAATCAAGTTTACTGTTACGCAGTGCTGAAGTGATCGTATGAAAAATTTAGACCAAAGCAACCTGAATTTTTTGCCAACAACTCATGGCTCTTGCATCACAACAATGCACCAGCTTACACAGCACTGTCTGTGATGAAATTTATAGCCAGTACACAAATAACTGTATTGAAACACCCTCCCCCCATTCACCTGAAGATAAAGAAAATATTGAAAGGAAGACATTTTGATGACATTCGGGACATCAAAGGACATACAACTATAGCTCTGATGACCATTTCAGAAAAAAAGAGTTCCAAAATTGCTCTGAGGGGTGGACTAGGTGCTGGCATTAGTACATAGCTTTCCAAGGGGAGTACTTTGAAGGTGACCATAGTCATATTCAGCAATAAGGTATATAACAGTTTTTCTAGGATGAGTTTTCAAACTTAATTGTCCTTCATAGTATCTTATATGATCCTCTGTATTTCTCTAGTGTCCATCATAATTTCTTCTCTTTTATTTATTTTTATTACTTGCATCTTTTCTCTTTTTACCTTAGTGAGTCTAGCCAAAGGTTTGTCAATTTTATTAATCTTTTCAAAGAACCAGCTCTTTGTTGCATTAATTTTTTTCTATTGTTTCGTTGTTGTTGTTGTTGTTGTTGTTCTCTATTTCGCCTACTTCTGCTCTAATTTTTATTATGTCCTTCCTTCTGCTGAACTTGGATTTCATTTGTTCTTCTTTTTCTAGTTCTTTAAGGTGTAATATTAGGCTGTTTATTCCCTGGCTGCCTTGTTTCTTGAGATAGAAACAATTATAATGATATATTTTCCCTCATAACCCTGCTTTTACTGCATCTCATTAATTTCAATATGACTTGTCTTCATTCTTATTTGTTTCTATGTATTTTTTATCTCTTTTTAAATTTATTCTTTAACCCAGTAGCTGTTCAATAGCATATTATTTAAACTTCATGTATATGTGGTTTTTCCTGCTTTCTTTTTGCAGCTGATCTCCAACTTCAAAGCACTGTGGTCAGAGAATACATTTGGTATAATTTCAATCTTCTTAAATTTGCTGGGTCTAGTTTTGTGTCTCAGCATATGATCCGCCTTTGAAAATGTTCCATGTACACTAGAAAATAATGTGTAGTCTTGTGTTCTAGTCTGAAGTGACCTGTAATATATCAATTATATCCATTTTCTGTAATGTAGTGTATCATTTACAGCTGATATTCCCTTATTGATTTTTTGTTTGAATGATCTATTCATGGTTGTCAATGGGGTTTTAAGTTCCCTACTATAACTGATTGTTTTGTTGGTTTTTCCCTTTCATTCTCTTAGTAGTTGCTTTGTAAATTTGGTGCTTCCTAGTTGGGAATATATATTAAAAAGTGTCATGTCTTCTTGTTGTATTGTCCTCTTTATGATTATGAAGTGCCCCTTGTGTACTTTTACCTTTTTTATCCTGAAGTCTGTTTTGTCAGATATAAATGTGGCTGCACTTGCTTTTCTCTGGGTGTCATTTCCTTGGAGTATAGTTTTGCACCTTTTCATTTTGAGTCTATATTTGTCCTTGTAGCTGAGATTTGTCTCTTGGAGGCAGCATATGGTTCGGTTTTGTTTTTTGATCCAATCTGCTACTCTGTGCCTTTTTACCTATTTATTTGGGCTTTTTGTTTCAGGTCAAATACTCTCCTTCAGTATTTCCTGTAATGCAGGCCTTTTGCCAGAGAATTCCCTCAGCTTCTGTATATTTGAAAAGGTCTTTATTCCTTCTTCATATCTAAAGGATAACTTTGCTGGATAAATTATTCTTTGCTGGTAATTTCTCTCTTTCAATGGTTTGACTATTTCATTCCACTCCCTCCTGGCTTATAGGGTTTCTGCTGGGAAGTCTGATGGTAACCTAATGGGCTTTCCTTTATAGGTTACAGTCTTCTTTTCCCTGGCTGCCTTAAGAATTCTTTCTTTGTAATTGATCTTTGACAGCTTCAATATATTGTGCCTTGGAGGTCTGTTAAAATAGAAGTGGTTAGGTGTTCTGTTTGCTTCTTGAAGTTGAGGGTCCAGTTCTTTCCATAGGTTTGGGAAGTTCTTGTCAGCCATTTGTTTGAGTAGACTCTCTGTACCCTTCTTGCTTTCTTCTCATTTTGGTATAATCATTATTCTTATGTTGACCTTGCTGATGGTGTCAGATAGTTTTTGTAGAGTTCTTTCTTCCATCTAGTCAGTTCTGTTTCCTAAGCTAGTATTTCATCCTTATGACTTTCACTGAGTTCCTCATCTCAAGAATTTGTACTTGGTTCTTTTTAAAAATGTCAATCTCTTTGGTAAAATATTGATTTTTTTTTCATTGATTTTATTTCTGAGTTCATTAAACTGCCTATCTATGTTTTCTTTCATCTCATTAAGTGCTTTCAGAACTGCAATCTTTTTCAAATTTATTCTCAGAAAAATTTTTGTTACATTTTACATACAATATTATAACAGATTCAGATGTACAACATAGTGATGAGTCATTTATTAAATCCTCATTCTGATACATCTGCTTCCCTCTAACACCATACATATTATAACAGTTATTACAATGTTGTTGAGTATGTGCCTTATGCTGCACTTTATATCACTGTGACTATGAATTTGTACTTCTTGGTTTCTTATCCTTTTATCCTACCACTCCAGCACCCCTCCCATCACCACAACAAATTTAGTACCCATCTAACACAATACACAGTTACTGCAACCTTATTGACTATATTCCCATATTATACTCTAATCTCCTTCATTATTGCCTTGTAATAATCAAACTAAACTTCTCCATCCCTTTCCCTTATTTTACCCACTTTCCTATCACTCCTCCCATTTTAAAGAAGTCCCTCTAGGAGGAGCAACAAAATGGCAGTGTGAGAAAAACCTCTGAAAAACTCCCCTGGAGATTAAAACTAATGAAACATCTATAACTCAACTAAAGACTCTCTAAATAACTCAAAATCACAGCTAAGAAGCCAACTCATCGCATTAAAGTACCTGTAGGCAGCAGAAGGTTAAACAAAGAAGAAATAAAAGGAGAAGTGCAGAGATGCAGATTGTATGCAGGACCCGGCTTGGAATTCTATGGCTGGAGGAGGGAGACGAAACAGGCAGGGGGAGAGCATTCTGGACCTGATTTGATCCATGGAACAGAGGAAAGAAAACCCTGAGGCCAGGGCATGAAATACTGCAACCAGACCTCAATTTTGCACCAAGAAGGTGCAGACTGGTCCACAAAATGCAGTGGCAGGACTTCACTCCAGTTCCAAGAAGAGAGGGAGTGGCAGGGTGGTAAGAAGCCACAGCACAATCACTTTGGCTGGAAAGAAGAAAAAGAGAGGGAGCTGTAATTATGTTTATTGGCTCACACCCATTCAGAACAACACATACAAACAAGAATACAAAAAAAAAAAGGAGAATGCTTTGAGATTCCTCTGGGACAATATTAAGCATAAAAAATTCACATCATAGGCCTACCAGAAGCTGTGGAGAAAAAGATAAAATAATCAAGAAATTATTTGAAGAAATAACGACTGAAAATTTTCCTAACCTAGTGAAGGAAATAGACATACAAGCCCGAAAACATAGAGAGTCCTAAACAAGATCATCCTAAAGAGAAACACACTGAGACATATCATAATTAAAATGACAAAACTTAGGAGAGGAGGGCAAGATGGCAACTGGAGAAGAGGTCCCTAAAGCCTCTCCCAGAAAACACAATTCAACAGCCACCCAGGAGCCGAGAAAAAAGACTCTGAGTGTCAAAAATGGCAGCTGAGAAATCCACACATCACAAGTAAACACCTGAAGGTTGGAGAGAAGGGGGCGAGTGGGAGAGAGAGGAGGGAACAAAGAAGGAATCGCAACAGGACCCAATCGTGGCTGACCATCCAGGAGCAGTACAGTGCATGGGAGGGAAGAGGCCAAGAGGCAACAAGAGGAAAAGCCCTAGCAAAGTGGCAGAATAGTGGGAGTCACTGGGGAGCTGGGCTGGGGAGCTGGAATTTGGAGTGGTGAGTTGGGGACAGAGCTTGGAAGCCAGCCTCTGGAACTTTTGAGTGGTAGCAGGGCTGAGCGAGGACTCTGAACTGCACAGAGGACACCTTGGCTCTAGGCTCCCTTGGGACACACAGCGCAGGCACACGTGACTCCTGCGTAGGGCTGCAACTTCCATTCCCGGCCGGCTGCGGAGGCGAGCCAGCTGCCTTCCTACTGCCAGGTTAGACCCACAGCTTCAGACTTGTGCGTGCGCCTGCTCGCGTGCCCCTGAGTCCTAAAAGCAGTGCGAGCCCACAGACTCTTCCCCAACATTTGGTCGCAGAAGCAGGCCCGGGAAGAAAGGCGGATTTGATAGCATTCACCCCAGCCAGCAGGAGCAGCCTCAGCCGCATCACCCAGCTTCCCCAGCATAGGGCAGAAGGTGGAGCTGTGCCACTGTGACTTTTGTTCGTTTCTCCCCCTTCCTACAGCCTCTCCAACCAATTAGCTAACTACAGGAAGTGGAGGGACCAAATGTAGCAGGAGACAAGAAATAAGAAATAAACAACCCCTCTCTCTCCTAAAACTTGCCCCCTCTCAGTACCACCTCATGTCTGCACTACAGCAAGACACCACAGAAGTACCAATCTGGGCTTATGGGCAGTACTACTGAACATAACGACCTCATGTCAAAGAGGAAGAACCCAGCAGACAGGATGAATTCCTTAAAAACTAAAACTCCTCAGAAAGAGCAGGAAATTCATGAAGATAGCTTCTTAGACCTAGATGTTTCTGAAGTAAGTGACAGAGGATTTAAAGTAGCCATTTTAAAGGCTCTGAGAGAAATGAAAACATACTGGCAGAGCACCATGGCTGAGATGAACAATATAAAACAGGAGATAAATGACATAAAAAAGGAACTCCATGAACAAAAGGAACAATTTAACAAAGAAATTCAAAACATAAGGAAGATTGAAATGGAAATGTGAGAGATAAATAATACAATAAAAGAAGTGAGAAATGAAATAACTGCCATAGGAAACAGGGACAACCAGATGGAGGAAAGAATTAGTGATATTGAAGAAACAGCTCAGAAAGAGGAAGAGAGGGAATATAGAACCAAAATGATTGAAAGAACTCTGCAAGAACTATCTGACTCCATGAGACAAAACAACATCAGGATAATAGGAATAGAAGAAGGGGTAGAGCATTCTACAGAGAGCATACTCAAATAAATCATAGATGAGAACTTTCCAAATCTATGGAAAGATCTGGAACCCCAAGTTCAAGAAAAAAACAGGTTCTCTAGATACCTGGACCCTAACAGATCTTCTCAAAGACACATGGTCCTAAAGATGTACAAAACTAAAGACAAAAAGATAATTCTCAAGGCAGCCAGGGAAAAAAACAACTATAACCTTTAGAGAAAAGCCCATCAGGCTAGCATCAGATTTCTCAGCAGAAACTCTACAGGCCAGGAGAGAGTGGAATCCAATATTCAAAAATTTAAAACAGAGGAACTTCCAGCCAAGAATAAATTATCCAGCAAAATTATCTTTCAGATATGAAGGTGGAATCAAGACCTTCTCAGACACATAGAAATTGAGGGAATTTGCCAGCTCAAGGCCAGCACTCCAAGAAATACTGAAGGAGGCTCTTCGACCTGAAATAAAACATCAGGAAAAATGGAACAAAGTTGGGGCAACAAGAAAGATACAAGAATAAAACAAAAACAAACAAAGAAATAGGTAAGGGCCACAGGAAATCCTCATATATCCATCATCACTCTAAATGCTAATGGACTGAAATCACCAATAAAAAGACACAGAGTAGCAGACTGGATTAAAAAACAGAACCCATCCATATACTGTCTCCAAGAAACACACCTCAGCCATAAGGACAAACACAGACTCAGAGTGAAAGGAAGGGAAACAATACTTCAAGCAAATGGTAACCAGAGAAAAGCAGGAGTTGCCATACTGATATCTAATGAAATAAACTTCAGGTTAAAAAAGATAATAAAAGACAAGGATAGACATTATATAATGATAAAAGGCACAATACAACAACAAGACCTGACACTAATTAATATATATGTCCCAACCAGGATGCACCAAAATATTCAAAGAAACTACTAACAGATTTGAAAGGAGAAACTGATGAACACACAGTCATTGTGGGAGATTTAAACAGCCCACTAACAGCCATGGACAGATCATCCAAACAGAAAAAATATAAGGAAACATCAGCTCTAAATGACACATTACAGCAATTGAACATAATTGACATTTACAGGACACTTCATCCAGCAAAAAGAGACTGTTTCTTCTTTTCTAGTGCACGTGGAACATTCTCAAGGATAGACCACATGCTGGGACACAAAAGTAGCCTCAGCAAATTCAAGAAGATCGAATCATACCAAGTGTATTCTCAGACCACAAAGCTTTGAAATTGGAGATCAACTGTAAAAGGAAAGCAGAAAAAAATCACATATACATGGAGATTAAACAACAGCTTATTTAAAAAGGACTGGATAAAAGAACAAATAAAAGATGAGATTAAAAAATATATAGAAACTAATGACACTGAAAATACAATGTATCAGAATTATTGGGACACAGTGAAAGCGGTAATAAGAGGGAAATTGATATCACTACAGGCCTATCTTAAGAAACAAGAAAAATCACAAGTAAACTTCTTAACATCCCATCTTAAGGAACTACAAAAAGAAGAGCAGACAAAACCCAAAGTCTGCAGAAGGAAAGAAATAATAAAAATTAAAGCAGAGCTAAACGAATTAGAGAACAGAAGAACAATAGAAAAAATTAATATTATGAAGAGTTGGTTCTTTGAAAAAGTCAACAAAATTGACAAACCCCTGGCTAGACTAATCAAAGGCCAAAAGGAAAGGACACAAATATCCAAAATTAGAAATGAAATGGGAGAAATTACCACTGATACCACAGAAATACAAAAGATTGTAAGAAAATATTATGAAGGACTTTATGCCACTAAATTTAACAACCTAGAACAAATGGAAAACTTTCTAGAAACTTATAGCCTGCCCAGACTGAAACAAGAAGAACTAGATAATCTAAATAGACCAACTGATAGCGAAGAGATTAAAATCACCATCCATAATCTCCCTAAAGACAAAAGCCCTGGACCAAATGGTTTCACCAATGAGTTCCAAGCATTCAAAGAAGAATTAACACCTATCTTCCTCAGACTCTTCCAAAAAATTGAAGAGGAAGCAATACTTCCTAACTCATTCTATGAGGCCAACATTACCCTAATACCAAAGCCTGGCAAAGACAACACAAAGAAAGAAAACTATAGACCATTATCTCTAATGAACATAGAAGCAAAAATCCTAAACAAAATATTAGCAAACAGAATACAACAATGCATCAAAAAGATCATACATCAAGATCAAGTGGGATTCATCACAGGAGCACAAGGATGGTTCAACATATGAAAATCAATCAATGTGATACACCACATAAACAAAATCAAAGATAAAGACCATATGGTCATTTCAATTGATGCAGAAAAAGCTTTCGACAAGATACAGCATCAATTTATGATCAAAACACTAAATAAAATAGGTATAGAAAGAAAGTATCTCAACATAATAAAGGCCAAATATGACAAACCCTTGGCTAACATCATACTGAATAGGGAAAAGCTGAAACCTATTCCCCTAAAATCAGGAACAAGACAGGGATGCCCCCTGTCACCACTGCTATTTAATATAGTACTGGAAGTTCTAGCCACAGCAATTGGGCAAGAGAAAGGAATCAAAGGTATCCAAATTGCGAAAGAAGAGGTCAAATTGTCACTATTTGCAGATGACATGATCCTTTATATAAAAAATTCCAGGGAGTTCCCTGATGGTGTAGTGGCTTAAGGCTTCGGCGCTGGCGCTGTCAACGCTGCGGCCTGGGTTCGATTCCCAGCCAGGGAGCTACCCACATACCAAAAAGCAAAAAAAAAAAAAAAAAAAAAAAAAAAAAAAAAAAAAAAAAAAAAAAAAAAAAAAAAAAAAATTCCAAAGATTCCACCAGGAAACTATTAGAAACAATTAAAGAATATAGTAAAGTCGCAGGATACAAAAGCAATGTAAAAAAAAAAAAATCAACAGCATTCCTATATACAAACAATGAATCCACAGAAAAAAAAATGAGGGAGTCAATTCCTTTTGCTATCACAACAAAAAGAATGAAATACCTGAGAATTAACTTGACAAAGAACGTGACAGACTTATACAGTGAAAACTATAAGACACTTTTGAAAGAAATTGGAACAGACTTCAAGAGGTGGAAAAATATCCCCTGTTCATGGATCGGAAGACTTAACATTGTTAAAATGGCCATTCTGCCTAAAGCTATCTACAGATTTAATGCAATACCCATCAAAATCCCACAATCATACTTTCATGAAATAGATAAAAGAATTATTAGATTTATATGGAACCATAAAAGACCTCGAATTGCCAAAGCAATACTACATAAAAAGAGTAAGGCTGGTGGCATTACATTCCCTGACTTCAATTTATATTACAAAGCATCAATAGTCAAAACAGCTTGATACTAGCAGAAAAACAGAAATATAGACCAATGGAATAGAACTGAAAACCCAGAAATAAACCCACAACTTTATGGACAAATAATTTTTGATAAAGGAGCAAAAAACATACAAAGGAGAAAAGGCAGCCTCTTTAGTAGGTGGTGCTGGGAAAACTGGAAAAACATATGCAAAAGAATGAACCTGAGCTGTGAACTCTCTCCATATACAAAAATTAACTCAAAATGGATTAAAGACCTTCGTATCAGACCTGCAACAATAAACTGTATAGAAGAAAACATTGGTACTAAACTTATAGACCTAGGACTCAAGGAAGACTTTATGAACCTGACCTCAAAGGCAAGGGAAATAAAAGCAAAAATAAACGAATGGGATTATATCAAACTAAAAAGCTTCTGCACAGCAAAAGAAACCATCAACAAGGCAAAGAGACAGCCAACTGAATGGGAGAAATTATTTGCAAATAACGCATTAGATAAGGGTCTAATATCTGAAATATATAAGGAACTAATAAGACTTAACAACAAAAAAACAAACAACACAATTAAAAAGTAGGCAGAAGACCTAAACAAACACTTCTCCCATGAAGTAATACAAATGGCCAGCAGACATATGAAAAAATGCTCATCCTCATTAGCTATCAGGGAAATGCAAATCGAAACCACAATGAGATACCACCTCACACCTGTGAGAATGGCTGTTATCAACAGGACAAGGAATAACAAGTGCTGGAGAGGATGTGGAGAAAAAGAGACTCTGGTACACTGCTGGTGGGAGTGCAAACTGGTACAACCACTGTGGAAGACAGTGTGGAGGCTCCTCAGAAAATTGGGAATGGAGCTACCATTTGACTCAGCAGTCCCCCTTCTGGGGATCTACCCACAAAACTTGAAAACCTTTGTCTGCACAGACTTATGTACCCCAATGTTCATCGCAGTGCTATTCACAGTGGCCAAAACATGGAAACAACCAAAGTGTCCTGCGACAGATGACTGGATAAACAAGCTGTGGTACATGTACAGAATGGAATATTACTCAGCTATAAGAAAAGATGAAATATTGCCATTTGCAACAAAACCTGGAGATCATCATGCTTGGTGAAATAAGCCAGACAGAAAAAACAAAGAACTGTATGACTTCACTCTATGCGAAATATAAAACGGAAAGCAACAAAGAGAAAAGAAATGAACAAACAAACAACCCATGGACACAATCAATAGTTTAATGTTTATTTGGGGACGAGTGCATTGGTGGGGGAAAGGGGAGAGGTGGGAGAGGAGGGAGGGGAAGCTTAATATAAGGTGATGGAAAGAGAAGTCACATTAGGTGGTGAACTTATTATACAACAAGTTGACAATGCACTGTAGAATTATATGCCTGAAATGTATGTAATCCTTGTTAACAAATGTCACTCCAATAAGTCTAACAATAAAAATGAATTTTAAAAATATGACAAACCTTAAAGAAAAAGAGAAGATACTAAAAAGAGCAACAGAAATGCAAGTAGTAACTTTTATAAGGGGACACCCAATTGACTCTCAGCTGCTTTCTCATCAGAAACTTTACAGGTCAGAAGGGATTGGCAGAAAATATTCAATGTGATAAAAATCAAGTATCAACAACCAAGACTAATGTATCCAGCAAGGCTAGCATTCAAAATTGAAGGACAGATAAAGAGCTTCTCAGATGAAAAAAAAAAAAAAAATTAAGGAGTTCATCACCACCAAAGCAGTACTACTAAAAATGTTAAAGGAACTTCCATAAGATTAGAGGAAGAGGGGGAGAGTGGGTAATATAAAGGAAAGGGATAGAAAAGATTAGTTTGGTTGTTACAAGGCAATAATCAAGGAGATATAGAGTATAACATGGGAATATAGTCAATAAGGTTGTAGTAAATGTGTGTGGTGTTAGATGGGTACTAGATTTGTTGGAGTGATGAGAGGAGAGCTGAAGGGGTGAGAAAAAAAAGAAGAAATCAAGAAGTACAAATTCATGGTCACAGAATTGTCACAGAGATATAAGATGCAGCATAGGGCATTTAGTCAACAACATTGTAATAACTGTGTTTGGTGTTGGAGGGGAACCAAATATTTCGGAATGAGTACTTAGTAAGTTATATAAATAACTCATCACCATGCTGTACACCTGAAACCATTATAATACTGTAAGTAAAATGTAATTTTAAAAAAAGAAAAGAAAGAAAAGTACTGATTTGGTGGTGATGAACTCCTTTAGCTTTTCCTTATCTGAGATTATCTGGGAGTAGAATGGGTGTCCCCTTATAAGTTACTACTTGCATTTCTATTGCTGTTTTTAGAATTTTCTCTTTCTTTAACTTTTTCCATTTTAATTAGATGTGTCTTGGTGTGTTCCTGTTTGAGATAATTTTGTTTTGGACTCTCTGTGCTTCCTGGGCTTGTATGTCTATTTCCTTCACCGGGTTAGAAATGTTTTCAGTCATTATTTCTTCAAATAATTTCTTGATCCCTTGCTTTTCCTCTGCAGCTTCTTGTAGGCCTATGATGTGAATATTTTTATGCTTAATATTGTCCCAGAGCAATCGCAAACCAATCTCATTTTTTTGTGTTCTTGTTTACATTTGTTGTTCTGATTGGGTATTTCTGCTGGCTTTTCTTGCAAATCACTGCTTTGTGCTTCTCCTTCATCAAGTTGGTGACTTTTATTCCATTCTTTATTTCAGATAATGTAATCATTGGCTCTGTCTGGTCCTTTATAATTTTTTTTTTTGCCTTCCTTTATACTTGCTATCTCTCTGTTGAATTATCTTTAAGTACCCTAAGCCTTTTTACAACCATTGCTTTGAGCTCTGTTTCTGATGGGTCATCTATCCCCATCTCTTTTACATTTTTGTTTCTTGTTCAGATCTATTTTGAACTCCCTTTCTCTGGTTTCTCATTCTGGTAATGTTTCTGGACACTCACTGCTGTAATTTCTTTGGTGTTTGCTGCTGATAATGGATGAGCAGAGGTCTGTGAGAGAGGGGCATTTTTGGCTTTATTTTCTACCTGGGACTGTGGGTGTTGTGCAGGTAGTTTGAGTGGAATTATGCCTTTTCCTTATCAGTTTGCCTGGAGGACTCTGCCCTGAGCCTTAGAGTCAGGTGTCCTATAAGCTGGTCTCTCAGACCATGTTGATTGTGGGCAGATAAATACGGGTGCAGCCCCCTCTTTCCTTGTCCTTCCCAGCTGGAGTGATTGTGCTGTGGCTCTTTACCACCCCATCACTCCCCCTCCTCTTGAAACCAGAGAGAAGTGAAGTCACTGCATCTCACGGACCAATCTCCACCTCCTGGGGACCAGTGTGAGGTCTGGTTGCAGTATCTCACACCCCTGCCTCTGGGCCTTCTTTCCTCTGTCCGATGGACCAAGTGAGTTCCAGAATGCTCATTCACCACCATTTCCTCCTCCCTCCCCAAGAGGTAGAGTTCCATGCAGGGACCTGAGTGCAGCCAGAGTCTCTGCACTTCCCCTTTTATTTCTCCTCCTTTTAACCCCCTGCCACCTGCAGGTATCTTAATGCAATGAGTGTGTTTGTTAGCTACGATTGTGCATTGTGTAGAGTCTTTAGTTGAGTTAGAGATGTTTTATTAATTGTAATCTCCCAGGGAGTTTTTCAGAGGTCCCTCTCACACCACCAGTTTGTTGCTCCTTCAGAACTGCAATCTTAAATTCTCTGCAATTTAAGTCACATATTTCTTTGTCTTTAAGTTTATTTTCTGAAGATTTTCCATTTTCTTTCTGAGCAACCTTCTTAATTTGGTTATTCATATAATTATTAAATTGTTTCTCTTTCTGGGCATCTACAACAGTGGATTCTGCAACCAGTAAATATGAAGAGGTCTTTCCTTTGTTTTCTAGTGGGTATCACTGCAGTGATTTATTTTCTCTTTTGTTATTTCTTCTTCTCAAGGTGGGTGGTTTTTTGTGAGGTAGGCTTCTTTTCTTTGACCCGGTCACCTTGGACTCAGGGTACACCTGATGGGCAGATGTGGTGGGCTATGGAGCTCTGAGCCTCTGGAACACCAGTGCTCTCTCTGCAGCCAGAAACTACAGCTCCTGTGTACCTTAGCTGCTCTGGGCAGCTCCACTGGTTTTAGTTAGGAAGGATGAGGTGCAGTGTTATTGGAGAGGCAGTTGTTGTGTTTGTGTCTCTGGGTGATCGCAGCTGCCAGCCTGCCACTGTATCACTGCTACATTTCTGCCTTGTCACCAGAATTAGCCAAAATATGTGTATCTGCTGCTAAGGAACTGTCTCCCCAAATCTCAGGGCTATAGATATTCTGCTCCTTAACCCACACTCAATGCTATAGTTTCTTCTGTGGCTGGCAAATACACTGGGAGCATGTTGGGGAGAAGAGCTCTGGGAGGGTGGGGAAAGGTAATCAGGTTCCATGCCTTTGTTTTTGCCTGGCACTAAGGGAAATGAGAGCAGTGCAGGCTTACATTCTTCTGTATTCTGTCTTTGCCCTGAGGTCTCTGCCCTGAGTGCTGGGTTCAGCCGTATTCTTAATATATGCTGATCCCTCAGAAATGCTCAGGGCCAGAGAAGGTGTACTGGCTGCCTTTTCACTGGGAATCAAGTAAGCTCCATATTGCCCACTCACTGACTTCTCTCTTCTACTCTCTCCTGGGACCACAGTGAGATAGATCCAGGTTGGTCCCACAACCCATGGCTCCACAATTTCCCTTTCCTTCCTTGCCACTTAACATTTTTTAACCCACCTTCAGGTATTCTGATATAATGATTAAGTCTCTCAGCTGTGTTTCCATCTAGTGTAGAAATACTTTGTTGAATTATACTTGTTCATTTGTTGTAACTTCTACAGGAGTTTTCCGGAAGCTCCTCTCATGTTGCCATTTTGATTATTTCTCTTTAATGTGCATATTTAAAATTGAGAAGCACTGATTTCAAACACTGTGTACTAGAATCACCTAAATAGGTTTTGTTTTTTAACAAAGAACTCCTCATTTGTTTGTTTGTTTGTTTATTGTTACACTTACTGGGGTGACATTGGTTAAAAAGAATTATATAGGTTCCAAGTGTACAATTCCACAGTGCATCATCTATGTTTTGCATTATATGTTCACCACCCAGTGTGAGTTCTCTTTCAATCACGATATACTTAATTCCTCCTCCCTCCTCTCCCACTTCTACCCTCCTCTCCAATTCCCTCCTACCGTGCCCTCTTGTAACCACTAAATCATTGACTGTGTCCATAAGGTTTTATTTCTTTGTTGCTTTCAGTTTTATATTCCACATATGAGTGAAGTCATATGGTTCTTGATTTTTTTCTATCTGGCTTATTTTGCTTAGCATGAGGATTTCAAGGTCCATCCATTTTGTTGCAAATGGCAGTATTTTATCTTTTCTTATAGCTGAGTAATATTCCATTGTGTGTATGT
>PVJL010015108.1:14925-25654 GCA_004026885.1 Lyroderma lyra | reverse complement strand
AACTTGGTTCTAGCGTTTTGACTCTGAGAACCAAAGGCAGTCCCATGGAATGCCACCTCAGGGGGCACCTCAGCGAGACAATGGGAAACCTCAGGCCTCAGCGGGGAAGGGTGACCTTCCACTGAGGCCTGAGGTGTCAGTGGCTTCCGGCTGAGGCGACCCCATCTGGTGAAGGCTCATGGACTGCCCTCTAGTTCTCAGGGCCCTCATGATACCCAGGTGCCACCTCCTGTACTGAAGTCCGTACCCTCTTGTTTTCACAATTTCAAACAAATCAGGGGCCCTTGCTTCTGTTAGGGGTTCCGAGACAGCCCGCTGTGCGAACCCGACGTCTGACCACGGCAGCATTTCAGTGTGCACTGGGTGTAAACGTCCCCAGCTGTGTGTTCGAGGGGAGGAACCACGGGACGGGGGACACCGTGGGACACCGAACTGGCTCTGTGTGAGTGGCACCAGGAGCGGACAGTACCCTAGCGGACGCCCCATTCGTCCAGCCGCCCTCGCGCCTTCGCTGATGCTGGCGGAGCTGCAGTTTGGTACTGAGCTGCCGCTCGGTGAGCCGCGCTCTGCAGACGGGGGGTGACACAGGACGTTGCAGGGGTTGGAGCCTCATGAAACCACATGCTCGTTGTCTCTTATGTCCCAAAGAGGGGGAAGTTATGCTGGGTACTCGTGTGTGTCTTTTACTGTTGAACAGCAATTGCTATTTATTTTCTTACTGCCTAGACCTTCAGCATGTTGTGTAGACCTCCCGCGGTGCCACGAGTTACATTCCGAGTTGTCCCCTAAACGGTGTGCTCCGATATCAGTCCAATTGGCATTTGACATGGATTTAATGTGACTTTTTTTTTTTTTATCATTTATGTGCTCATTTTGACTTCTTTTAATATTTACATAGCTTTTCAATAAACACTTTCTCAGTTGACCATCAGCGTCTGAAAGGAGCCCATTTTGTGAGTTGTACACTGCTTTTTTGTTAGGAGAAGATCAAAACTTCCTTTGTTTGGGCTTTAAGGGGGTATAGATGACACAGGTCATTCCTAATCCTATGTGAAACCTCGCTGAGGGGACAAAACTGTGGTCAGTTTTCTCAGCCTACAACAACAATGGTCCCCACCCCAAGTCCCATGCCCACTCCCACGTACGTGGCACCCAGTTCTGGTCCTATTTCTGTGACCAGGGCAGGAGGAAGAGGGCAGGTCTGCTGAGTATTCCCAGAGCAGACCAATGCAGTGGGTGTGGGTCTGTCACGTAGCTGTGCGTCCTGGTGCTGCCCAGCAGTGAGCTCCCAGGTCCAGGCACCTGCCTGCATGTCGTCTCCTCATCCTCAGCCCGCCAGTGAGGGGTCGGAACCCCTCGGCCTCACAGAGCTTGGAAATGAGGTCCAGAGAGATTGATTACCGTGCAGGAGGCGCCATGCCTGGTGAACGGCCAGGTCAGGAGGCCAGACCACCGGTTCTGCGTCCTCGGTCACCGTTGGGATTTGTACGACAGGGAAGACAGTCCCCACCCCAACACTCTAGCCCAAAAAACGCCGTGGTGGAAGCTGACCTAGACGGTATTGAAGACGCTGACGTTCTGGTCCTTCTGGTCCCTGTCACGGGAGTGCGTAGGTTTGATCCTGCTCGTTCCCACGCTGAGACGACATATCCCCCACACACTGGTGCTGGTTACTGGCCTCGGGCATGGAAACCAGTAACCCGTGGGGTATTTCTGGGAGAGTCTAACATTATCTGGCTCATTCAGGCAAAGGGACAGTCAGCCTTCCATCTCATTACTAAATGGTCTCGTGTTGGCCTTCTTTTAAACCTGCAGCAGTATTGGGTTCAAAAGAATGGACTCACCCCTACTGATTTGCAGCTTGGATGGCAGCTGTCCATCACATTGATGGGATTGGGGGGGCTTCAAACCCATTTCTGTCTGGAATGTGGCACACCTCTCTGTTTGGCTCATTTATTTGTGCACTGCCATTAGAATAGCGACAGAAAATGGGTGAACTGAATTTTCAGAAGGGGCTGGGGGGAGAGATGGTTCACTAGTGTATTATATTTTTTTTGTTAGCAAGATTTGTGGTATGAGATCATGTACTATATATATGTGTATATATGTTCATTTTTCTGTAGAAATATTCCAATAGTTAGATAAACTTAACTATATTTTCATTTCACAGTTGATAGTGTTATTTGAGATAATCACATGGGACTTCACTTATATATCATAATTTTTCACTATTCTTGAATATAATTGATCTTTTAGGGAATAAAACAGTTGATACAAAAAGGGGATTTTCAAATGTTACCCAGCATGCCATTATGAGTTTTATGAGCATATCATAGGTGGCCGGGTTGTTTTTAAAAGTTACTATTTAATATGTGTGTGTTGTGTTTTCTTATACTACTATGACTCAGTTCTACTAAATATAAGACATAATGGATCTCAGTCATCATCATTCACTTCTCACTAGGTCTAGAATTAGAATATGTTCTGCATGAATATACAATGCTATTATCTTAAATCAATAAACTAGTCTATATATGCTACTTATATTTTGTTTCCACAACTTATATTAATAAAATGCTAAAGGAGCACAAGGATATTATATAATGCTTGAACATTTAGAACTGCAAATTAAATGTCAGACTTTAGTATTTAAAGTTGCTGAGCTTTATTTATATATTTGGAAGTTGGGACTTGCTTATAAGTAACCTTAATTAAAGACTAGCTGCTATCTTATTTTTCAGTAACATAGTAAAATAATTTTTAAAGAAGACAAAGTTAGTTTTAAACCTCCTAGTACATTTATTACTTTTCATTAGAGAAGGCAAAATAGGAGATTTGTGGGGTATTACTCAGAAACTATCTTTGAGGTAGACAGAAGGTAAATGCTCCTTTTCTGTAAGCAATGGAATGGAGAGTGACAAGTTCTCCAAGCTCTCTTGGAAGCAGCAGGGGAATACCAGGGGGAGATGCTTGTGATTCTGATGATGCATTTACCTTGTAAAATCACAGGTGTCCACACTGAACGATCTGCCCACCTTTGACACCACCTAAGAAGTGGGAACCTCAGACTCTTTTAGCAAACAGCAAAGAAGATCTGCACTGCTGGGTCCCAAAGAGAAGTTTCTAGAACAGAGACACGGTCTTCCACCTGTATTTGTACATCTTTTTTTTTTTTTTCCCTTGAACTGCCTATACTTTTCTTTCCACTCCTACCATTTGCCTTTGACAGGGGACAGACAACCTAGTTGGAAAAAATCTTTATAGACATCAGGGCTGCTACCTACAGACCTAGAGTTTTATCGTTGCCCACTTGCTAATGACCTCTAAGTATGGGGTTTTCACTAAAGTGGGAAACTTAGTCTGGGAAGTCTTCTCTCTACTATGCAGTCTGACAAATTCAGCCCACTCAGTTCGTATTTTCCTTATTCCACAGTACCTCTGTGCTTCCCTGTCCCTCTGTATGGTAAGTAAAAGTGAAAGAGCTAAACAGGAGCCGTGGCTTCCTCCTAGCTGGCGCCCAGATAATAGCCAGGTGAGGCTCTTCCTGAGGCAGGTATTTCTGCCTCGAAGAATAGATACTTATGGCTGTTAATTTGGAACTATTAAGGAACAAATTCATTTAAGAATAATGGAAAACAATATGAAAGCACTATTGAAATTTAGGTAGATGGCTCAATTAAAATATACATTTCATTATAGAGACCTTTGGAAATAAATGCATATTTTTGAGTTCAAGTTTATTCAGTGGTCCTTGCTCCCAAGGTAGTTACCCGTGCTCGAACCACAAAGTAACACTAGGTTCTTTATAAACTACAACTATTGGCAGTCCCATGTGTAATCTCAGCAGTATTTTGGCAGAAACATATTTTATTCTTTGGTGTTATCACTCAGTTGTATTTCCTTTTCCTAAGTGGAACATTGGATCACAATGTAGATAGCTGCATTGTATTACATTTATTCATTTTAATTTTCCTTATTTTCTAGATATTTTCAGTTCTTCCTTTAATAAAGTTTAAATGAAATTTAATACTTCTGAGCATAGACCTGTGTAGCACAATCTTCTAAATGGAAATTTGCTGAAAGGATTTCTTTTCAATTCATGTAATTATTATGTAATGGAGTAGGTATGCACATAAAGAAAAAGATTCTTTATTAAAAGCATTACATGTCTTACAGATACATGTCTTAGAGTTTACTCCATAGCACAACTTTATGTGTAATTACCATAGCAGGATGGCCCCTTGGAACCCCATGAACTCTTGATCACAAAGTGTAATGCAAGCTTGGAAACCATGGAAATTAAGAGAATCCACAATCCTTAAAACTGAATGTAGAAGTTTTTGTATATGTGCTTTTTTTGGAAATAAGGTCTGTAGAATTTTTGAAATTTTCAAAAGGGCTGTGGCCTCCTCCTTAACCTCCATCATGAAGGGGCTGACAAGACTTCATTAAATATAAATAACAGGGGGTGGGAGAGGAGTAGGGGAGCTAAATATAAGGTGATGGAAAGAGAATCACATTAGGTGGTGAACTTACTATACAACGAGTTGACAATACACTGTAGAATTGTATGCCTGACACCTATGTAATCCTTGCTAACAGATGTCACCCCAAAAAGTCTAACAATAAAAATGAATTAAAAATATAAATAACAATCTTATTTCTTTACATTTCCTCCTTAATACAAGAAGACAATTGTATCTCAAGCAGAAGTAAATAATGAGAATTAAATTTAAATTAACACAGATAATACTTATCAAGTCATACTCTGTACTAGGCATCATTCTATATTATTTTTATGCACTAAATTCATTTAATCTTCACAACCATCAGTGAGATCATAAATAGTATCATTCCTATATTAAAGTTGAAAAAGTGAGGTACACGTGAATTTAATTATTTGCCAAACTGCAAAGCTAGAAAGTATTAGGACTGCAATTGGGACCCAGGTGGTCTTAACCAATGCACTGCGTCATCTGTGACTCCCGCACTCCATGTCTTTCAGTGCACCACAGGGCATTGTTGCTGTACGTTTGGGATGAGCACAGTGTGGCACAGACAGGGAAGGGACATGATTTCCCTATAATAAATTAAGAAATAGTAAACTAAAGAGATAAAAATCTATATATGGTACAAAAAGCTCCACAAGAAACAACACAGGAGGACAATAACTGACAGACACTGCAGTGGTTTTCAAGTTGGTTAAGCTTATCCACATTGAATATATAGATTATATTCATAAATATTTATTGTTATGTTTATATAATAGTATCTGAAAAATAAAAGGCATCTTTTGGAGAAAGAAAAATTAATATAATGTATCATACCAATATTATTTTCAAATTAACATTAACCTGTACTATAATTCCAGTAAGAACACTCAGGAGATTTTTTTTTTGTTTGTTATTTAGGGTAGGTGTGGGATCCTGGATATAAGTATATCAAATTTTATATTAAAGAAAAATGCCAAAACCTAGCATAAAAAATAAAAAAGGAGAAGAAGAGGGTCAAATTTCTTCCTAACAATCAAAAGTATTAGGAACCCTTGTAATAGAATCAATATGGCATTGGCATGGTAATAGATACTAAATCAGTGGACCAGAAAGAGAATCTAGAAATAGATCCCAGTCTATATATGTTGATTAAATTGGTGTATGTGACTAAGTTGGGGAAAAAGGAATTATTAATAAATGATGCTATCATCATTATCCATGTGAAAGAAAATAAATGTATGTGCCAAATGCAGAAATAAATTACATGTGAATTAAAAACTTACCTAAAATATTAAAGCAATAAAAATCTTACAAGAAAACAGAGTAAACTACATCTAGTCAAGTGCTAATGGAGACCTTCTTAACTAACTGTGGAAACTAGAAGCTATAAAATATAGGAGACGGATATTTGCATGTGAAAAATTTATATATATCAGAAGATAAAGACAAGATGCAAATGATAGGTATATAAAAGTATTTGCAAACAGAAGATGGAGAGTAGCTGTACCACAGACATCACCATGTGTACAGTATTCTATTCTCTCTTCTTAAGCACATTCTCAATATTTCATGTAGTTCAGTTGGGTGATGAGACCAAATTCTGGACAATGGGGTATGGGTAGATATGATATATAAGGCACTGCTGTTTTTAAAACTACCCTGTTCTAATATTGCATTAGTAATTTGTTGCTGCATAAGAAATTATCCTAAAATTTTGAGGCATAAAACAACAAACAATTTTTGTGAGCCAGGAATCTGGCCCAGGACCTCTCATGGACTGCAACCAAAATATTGATCAGTGCTTTCATTTTTCATCTCTGAAGGCTCCCCCTGGGGGAGGATCCACCTTTAAACTTATTCATGTGGCTGTTGGCAGGATTCAGTTCCTTGTGGGCTGTTGGATAGAGGGTCCACAGTTTCTTGCTTCCTGGCGGAAGGGTTCTCAGTTCCTTGTCACATGGACAGTTGGCTTCTCTCAGAGTGAGCAGAAGGAAAGCACAGTCCAGAAGCCAGGATCTTTTTGCAGCCTAATCTGATAGTGACCTCCTATTACCTCTATTGCATTCTCTTTGCCAGATGCAAGTCACTAAATCCAGCCCACACCCAGGAAAGGGGTTACATAAAAGCAAGAAACCCAACCCTGGGAATCATTGGGAGCCATATTAAAAGCTGCCTATCACAGTCCCCCAAATGTTTCTCTTTTTTTTGCTACAGTGATTCTGTAGCAAAATGAAGGAGAATTTCTTGACCTACATGAGACTTTGGAAGGTTGAAAAACAAACTTCTATTGTGCTATGTATGCCATGAAAGTTTCTTAGCATGACATAACTAATAACTTGATATGATGGGAATTAATAACCTAAGAGAAAAAGGGGAAGTGTAAAGAAGATTTAATGCATAGATTTGCAGTAGAAACATAAGAAAAGATGCCATAATAATAGTAGTGGAATTAGTAATAGTAGTAAGTATAACAGTATTTATTAAGAGTTAAATTTATGCTCTGATTTACATTGTTTAATGCATTTAATCTCCCCAAAAAAGTAAGTGTTACTATTACCTCCTTTTGATATATGAGGTACCAGATGCAGAGAGGTTAAATTACACTGCTAGTAAATGATGCAACCAGAATTGGAATCCAGAAAGTCTGGCATCCAGGCCAGTGCTCCCAACCACTGAATTGTGCTTTTCAAATGTACTAGCCATCTGCAAAATCCAAAGCAAAGGAATAGTCATCACCTATCAGTCTGGAAAAAAAATTGAAAGAATGAAAATACCTGTTGAACATAGCAATAGAGAACATTGCTGACAAAAATATCAATTAATACTGGCTTTGTAGGAAGAAATATTGAAATAGTTGTTTTATATACATATATCCTTGGCTTCTGTAATCCTACTCCTGGGAAACTACCCAACAGGAATACAAGTGGATGGATGTCAATACCCACATTATTCATCACAGAAAAAAAAATGAATATAAAGAATTGCCCATAAAATGGAAATACTTCATAAATGATTGTATTTCTACTCCAAAGAATATAACCCAGTCCTTAAGAAGTATGAACTTGGGCCTTATCAAGTGACTTAGAAGGCTTTCCATGAAGTATTGCTACATCGAAATAGCAATATGTAGAAAATTGTGCGTGATGTGGTCCTATTTTCACAGAACAAACCCCCCACAATCCCTCATACCTTTAAATCATTCTATGTGATTTTATGCATGGGGCATAGCATAGTGACCAACAGATAAAGGCCGAATGTTAGAGGTTGGGGTGCAGCCAGGAAAGATGACTGAGGAGAATGACCAGTAAGTGAAGCAGAAAGAAAAACAAGAGAGGAGGTTCCAGGAAGCCAGATAAAGAAGGTGGTGCAAGAGGAGGCGTGGCAAGAGCTGCTGCTGGATAGAGCAAGACGAGGCCGTTGGCTTCAGTATTAAGAACACGGAGATCATGTATGCATTTATGATCTTTGCAAGATTTCTTTTGTATTGCGAGGGGGATGACAGCTGCTTTGGAGAGGGTTCAAGACAGACAGGGAAATGAGGGAAAGAAGAGGCAACTACGGTCCAATCTTGCAAGAGAGTTTTGATTTAGAAGGGGAAAGGGTAATGAAGGGGGTGCTTTGTTTTGTTTTGTTGTTTACGATGGTAGATCTTCCAAAACAGTTACATGCTAAGGAAAACAGTCCTGTAGAGGAAAACGGACGGCGGGGGAGAGAGGACAATAGCAGAGTGAACTTTTAAGGTAACGAGTATGCAGACGGAGGGAACGATTTGAGAAAGTGCGTAGCAGTTCCTGTATCATGAACGAGGAAGGCAGGCCGAGCACACCGTATAGCTGCTGGGCGCTGGCAGATGTGATGATATCAGGGTGTGGAAGATGCCCCCTAATTCCTTACATTTGAAGAGTGAGATATGGAAGCCACGTCATCAGCTGAGAGAGAAGTGAAGATGAAAGGGAGTATTTAAAATGTGAAGGAAAAAAGGTATGGAGAGCTTGTCTAGGAGGTGGGTAGAGTGACTGACTACAGCTAGAAATGCAGTAGGAGTTCCTGTTGGCACTATGTTTTTGTTTGTTTGTTTGTTTGTTTGTTTTTGAGACTGAACATTTGAAGTGAGCACAGTCAGATGAGGTTTTCTGCCAGCCACATTCAGCGGCCTGGGGACACATCTGGAGTAGGCAGAGTTGAATATACATGTACGAGGTAGAGTGACACACAGATGGCCCGGTAGGGAAGGGACTATGACCTATAGGGGTGAAGAACGAGACCTGGGTTCGATTCCCAGCCAGGGAACTATCCAAAAAAATAAAAGCTTCTTGGGAATTGGGATATTAGAGGGAATGAGCTGAAAAGCAAGGAGGCAATGGTCAAAGAGTGGAGTGCTTGAAATTTGAGATGGTGAAGGGGATACAGTTATTGTGATGATGATTATTATTATTGACAAGGTCTAGTATAATATATGATCATGGAACTGAAAAATTGAGATAGAGTGAAGTTTCAAGACATTGAGGGAGGTTAAGAGACTGAGGAATAGCAGTTTTGGAAAGCTTGCACACACGGATATTGAAATCACCAAGAGTTATAACAGCAATAGCATTAGGAGGAGCGAGAGCCAGCTATGTAATAAAATCCTCAGGGGCAGTGTGACAGTCTGTAGATGACTGCTGAGAGGGGAAGAAGAGGGTGGCATAGTGTGATGGCATGGCTTTAATGAGAGCATTTCTTTGGAAGGAGAGAGGGACAGTGTTGTTGATGAGGCACAAGAAGGACCCTTACCTCACTTCTGGGCGATGGGAGATTAAAAGGAAAGCAAAACCCAAACCCAGTCACCTTCAGGATACTGCGGGAAGAGCAGTTTTTTATGGAAGAATCAGGTTTGAGCAAGGAGGCTGCTGTTGGCTGAATAATGGCCTCCAAAGGTATGAATTCCTAGTCCCTGGGACCTGTAAATGTCACCTGATTTGGAAACAGGGTTTTGCAGATGTGAGGAAGGTAAGGATTTTGATATGAGGAGGTTAGCCTGGATTATTCAGGTGGGCCCTAAATGCAGTCACGTGTATCCTAGTAAGAGAGAGAGGCAGGAGATTTAACACACAAGAAAAGGTGAATCCCTTTAAGTTTGGAGTGATGTGACAGACCAAAGAATGCCAGCAGCCACCGCAAGCTTCAAGAGGCGAGGAAAGCGTTCTTCCCTAGAGCCTTTGGGGTTGGAAGGCACAGACCTGTGAACACTGATTTCAGCCCACTGATTTTGGACTTCTGGGTTCCAGGATTGAGAGTAAATTCATGTTTTAGGTCACCAAGTTTGAAGTCATCTGTCCCAGCTGCCACAGGAAACAAACATACCGGTGAAGGAAAGGTTCAAAGAGGAGGATGGGAAGAGAGTGGCCTTTGCTGCTGATGGACCCTAAGTTCCAGAGAGCACAGGGCAAGAGTGAGGATGCAGGACTGCAGAGGACGTATGAAATCACTGGAGCTGGGAGTGATGATAAGGCTGAGTCCTCGGGGTACTTGTGGCTACCCATGAAACAGCACTAAGAGAGTGACAGAATTAGCCCTGATGGCCTAGGGGGCAGACTTCGCAGGGTGGAATGGGTGTATCACTCTAGAATACCGAGTTTTGGAGGCCTCTCTTTATTTCTGCAAATGAAGGTGTGGAGGACACAGAAAGAAGAACTTTAAAGAGAGCTGTATACATACACACACACACACACACACACACACACACACATATACATATATACACATATGTATATGTGTGTATGTACATGTATATATACATATTTGTATATTTATAAATTATATATTTGCATATATTTGACTATTATGAATAATATGTGTATATATTTATGAGTTTATATTTTTAGTTATCTTTATGTGCATATATATTCATATATGTGTATAAATGTGCATATTTGCATATCATCTTTAAAGCATGGAGAAAGATAGAAGAATGAGAGTTTGGGTAGGATAGGAGACATAATGGGGACAAAGAGGGAAAGAGAAATGGTGGCACTCAGAAAATAAAGGAAAACAAACCCAAAAAATGACAGGCTGTGCAAGGACTGCATTTAGGCATTTATGTAGAACTGAACGGGTGTGGTATATGTATAAGACATTTTGAAAAAAGAATTTAAAATAAATGTATAACAACATAGTTTGTGTAGCAATTGAAGTACTGACAGATCTTGTTAAAAATTTAATCCAGCGCCGCCTCCGCCCCCCACGCCCCCCCCCCG
>PVJL010015108.1:0-14825 GCA_004026885.1 Lyroderma lyra | reverse complement strand
AGCCCGCAGGCATGACAGCGGGAGAACTAATTTAATCGTCAACTACCTCCCTCAAAACACGACCCGGGATGCGTTGCGAAGTCTGTTCAGCCGTGTTGGTGACGTTGGGTCGGCAACACTTACTCAGGATAAAGTCACGGGGCACAGCTCGGCCTATGGCTGCGTGAACTCTGCAACAGAAGCGGAGAGCGCCATGGACACGCTGCGCGGCCTGCGGCTCCCCTCCAACACCTTTAAGGTGGTGTGTGCTCGCGCGAGCTCACAGGCCATCAAGGACTTCCACTTGTACATCAGTGGGCTCCCCAAGACCACGACCCTGAAGGATGTGGAGGGCATGTTCTCTTGGTTCGGGGGAATCATCAACTCCCGGGTCCTTGTGGGCCAGGCCAGAGGTTTGTCTGGAGGGGTTGCGTTTATCCGGCTTGACCAACAGTTGGAAGCAAAAGAGGCAGTTACCAGTTTCAATGGTCATAGGCCCCCAGGGTCCTCGGAGCCCGTTACAGGGAAGTTTGCAGGTCAATTCCAGCCAGAAAAGAAACGTGGAGCTGCTCTCCCAGCCGCACCACTCGCTGGCGAGGCAGTTCCGAGGCCCGTTCATCGCCAGGCTCAGAGGTTCAGGCTCTCCCTGTGGGTGTAGGTGACATGTGTGGGCTTTCTGGTCAGTGTCCCAGGCATCTTGGAGCTAGTGCATCCTCATCTACAACCTTGGTCAAAGTGCCTATGAGGGACTCCTTTGGCGGATGTTTGGCCCCTTTGGTGCAGTCACCAATGTGAACTAACAAGTGCAAAGGTTTTGGTTTTGTGACCATGACAAACCTGAAGAAGCCACGATGGCCATAGCAATTCTGAATGGCTACGCCTGGGGGACCAAATCTTAGAGATTTCCTTGAAAACCAGTATGTCCTACAAGTAACTCGCTCACACTTTTTTGTATGAAACAGATCATTAAGAGTGAAAAAAATGGAAACTTGTTTGTTAGTCTACAACTCACTTTGCACCAGTTTTCACAAGTGTTTGTCTTAGTCTAAATGAAAAGTAAAAAGGTTTTCATATTCTGGGATGCAACCAACACTTTCAAGTGTTTGAAATCCCACAATGTTTGACCGATTTTAAGTTTCTTAAGTTATTTCCATTAAAATATATATCAAACAGAAATCGAAGTAGACTGTACTGCCTAACCAGTCCCTCGGGATGGTGGTGAAGCTGAAGCATGCTTTAACTTCTAAGACTGCCTAACAGTTGTTTGATTCGGTGTCTCCATAAACTGGATTAGAAACAACCTAGAAATGACCTTTTAGCTTTTGTTTTTAAACTGAAGATATTAGATGCTGAGTGTGTGTTTTCTCAACTGCTTCAACAGTTTAAGTGATTTCTGCTTTGCTTGACACAAAATTGCTTCCTCAAGCAGGTCCCATTGCCACCTCCTGCTCACTCAGTCCCTGGCTCTGCCGGCCAAGTGGTCCTGGCAGAGGCCTCGGGCCCGTCCGACATGTGCCACCCTCAGGAAGGAGTGCCACCCTCAGGAAGGAGCGCCACATGCCAGGCCGGGTCCTCCAGAGGACACGAACATTTTTCACAAGCCCAGGCGTCAATGGGAATGGACAGAGTGTTCTAGGAAAACTCCATGAGCTTCCAAGTCCGATCTAAGCTCCAGGCACGCCTGAAGGTGTGTTGCTACACTGACGTCCTTAATTCCTATCCATACACTGCATGCACAGTGCCCCACACCCCAGATATTGTTGGTTGTTCTCAATCAGTTCCCCACTTTCCAAGAACATTTAACATAGCTCAAATGCATAAGACAGCTCTATTTTTTAACAAACAGGAAAGTTTGAGCATTGTATTTCTCACATACCTTCTTGTGAGCACTAGATTGTTTTTCTATTTTAGTCATATTTTGTTTTAAAATTTTGCTTTCATATGAATACTCCACAGAAAAGTACTTCTTGCCAGTTACCTATTAACAAAAAGATCCTTTGATTTATAGTTTTAAAGATTAACCCTCAAAGTTCTCTTCATAATTGCCTTGACAATTTGGGTGGTTCTATTCTCTTAATTTTCTTTTGCTTTTTTGTGTGTTTTTTGTTTGTTTTTGCTTGTGCGTTTAAGACCATTAAATTTGATTTCGTTTTACTCCAAAAAAAAAAAAAATCAATTCGAACATAGATGGTGCTAACAACTTGATCTTAGTTTCCCCTGCATTCGCTCTTTCTTATTCACAGCTCTCTGCTATTATGGTTCACCCCAGTCCAGTGTGTGCAGACAAGTCAACTTAACACAGCTGTAGCTTGCCACCTCTGAACTGCCTCTGGACTCCTCCTTTGTGTCCCTGCCAGTATTCCAGGGCATCTGTGTGCTTGAAGGAGTTTGCCTGAGATGGCCTTAAACTAAGTCTACTCTGAGAACCTGGTCTATTATTAATATCATGACACAATGAAAAGGTGGCTAAGAATCTTGGGAGATGAGCGTCTACTTTAGCCTGGTGATCCAAATTTTCTTCTTCTTAATACCTTTGGCTACCAAATAGGTTTATGATTTCTAATCTAGGGTCTTTCCAACAAGTTGTTTTATTTTTATGCAGGGAAGCTAAAGACATTTTACTTTTTAGCATCTCGCAGACCCCAAACCTAACTCACGTAACAGATGAATGCGAGCCTTGCATCTATGCATTCCTATTCTGGATCTCCATCACCCTTCAACAGACCAGGGAAGAAACAAATGCATGGAGGATTGCTAGAAGCATTTCTAAGGGGTTGTCATACATTATTTCTACTCATGCTCCATTACTGTGTGAGTCACAGACCCTGGAGCCACACTACCCGGCTCCATATCCTGGTTTTACCACTAACGGGCTGTGTGTCCTTGGGCAAGTTACTAAAGCTCTCTGTGCCTCTGAGTTCTCAGCTGTAAAATGTGATAACCATCAGTAGTTATGACCTCATAAGGTTGTTGTGAGGAGTAATGAAGTAATCCATGCACTGCACTTAGTGTTTGGCACATAGTAAACTCTAGGTAAGTATAACCTGTATTATTATTATTATTGGTAGGTATGTGGAGAAATGATTCCCCCCAAAAGTTGATGAATGGAGAAGTAAGAAGAGATGATATAAAAGCAAAGAAGACTAAAGGAAAGGAAAGCCTATGACTGGTTAGGATTTGGGAGGCTGAACGTATTTTGGAAGAAATGAAGCCGTCCAGATAAAACAGAAAAATGAGTAAGAGTTGAGGTCAGGAAACTGAGACAGGTAATGAGTATGCATGGGAGAGTGGTGGGTTCTGAAAACAAAAACTTATCTGTAAAATCTCTTTTTATAAGGCTGGAAATGCATCTCTCAGGTAAAGATAGAAAACTGAAAACAAACAAGAATACATACTTAAATTGTGCACAATAGGAATCTGTTGAGATGGGAAAATAAATACGCGTTTACACACATTTTTACAATACTTGTTGGGACAGCAAAATTGTCCTGTAACTAGCCGGGTACACACTTCCCTTGTTATGCACCCACCCAATAGCTTTGCAACAGAAAAACTGGCTTCAACCCCACGGTGCCCAAGGGCAACTTTCCTGTGCTGAAAGGAGGTCTTAGTCCCAGTGTATAAATGCCTCTGCATGTTGCTTCTATCTTTATTTCAGACATCAGTGACTGCTTGGCAGGCAGCGGGCCATTGAGGAGACACAATGGTTCATGATCTTCTCATCCACCTTCTAAATTCGCAGTCAAATGAATTTATCAAAGGACGTAGTACACCACACACAAGGATGTATCGTATATTAATGGACTTGTTCTATTCAAATTTCACAGTGTCTGAGTTTTTCTAATATAAAGCGGAATCTGATCGAACACTGGATTTTTAGGGTCTTCTAAAAAAGCTTCCCTCAGCTTTACCTGTGGTCTCTTCTGAAACACTTTGAAAGAGCTGTTTGAGTTGCCTCAGGCCAGGTCTTTTAGCAGTTGATTTGTGTGTGTGTGTGTGGATGATGACCCATTAAAAAGGAAGTGCCAAAATAGAATAACCAAAATTGTCATATTTGTCATTAATATCTGTTTAATTAATACTTTTAACTTAAAAATGTGAGGTAACTGCTAGTTCCAACACCATTATAGAAATTTTAAAAAGAGGTACATTGATGGGCACTTCTAGGTGATGTGGGGATGTGATGGGCCAAAAGTTAAGCTTGTGTGGCTATTATTTTCACCTTTCAAAACCATATTCCCTGTTGAGTAGCTCTGCCTACCCCCACCCAGCCTTTCCATATGTATAACTTATTCATTTGGCAAGCATTGAATAATTACCTGCTCTTCTCTTTGGTGCCTAGGGCAGGGAACTAATGAGATTTGCACGCTTGTTATCCTGGAGAAAGCTTTTCACAGAAGGTTGGATTGGCAGCTTTGCATAGTTTGCTCTCAGAAGGGAGTGGCGGAGACAGCAGCGAGAGGGAGCACGGGAAACAGGGCCTTTTACAGGTGATTAAGTTAACAGGAGGCCATCCTAATCCAATCTGACTGATGTCATTGTATGAGGACATTTAGACTCACAGAGAAACACCAGGGATGCATGTGCACAGAAGAAAGATCATTTGAAAACAATGAGAAAGCGGTCATCTGCAAGCCAAGGGGAGAGGCCGTAGCAGAAACCAAACCTGCTGACACCCTGATCTTGAACTTTTAGCCTCTAGAATTGTGAGATTTTATTTTAGTAAGGTATTTTGTTACGGCCGTCTTGCAAACTCACACACCAGTTTGGTAAATGACCCTTTCCAGACCCTCTCCACCATTTTTGCATCAGACCTTTTCAAAGGAAAATCACACTGGACAAAGGCAAGGAAGACTTTATTGAAGACTATTGAAATAGGATTGTGATAGAAACGAGCCGGAACACCGGGTAGCAGTGACAAGCTTTATTGGGCAACATGCCGGGCTGCCTCACAACGGGAGAGCAGCAGCTTCGACCGATGGGAGGGAAGTTATATAGGTAGGAGGGGTTGGCGGGCAAAATACAGAGGGCAGAACGGGTGGTCACTACTGATTGGTCAAGGGTAGGTTTCAACTGACCGGGCTAAGGTAAGGGCTAGGGTAAGTTTCAGTCTCCCAAGCCGAGTTTCTGTTTCCCGGGCTACATTTGCAGTTTCCTGGGCTAAGCTTCATTTTTCTGGGTATGCTGAGTCACAGTAGGGTAAAGGAAGAGGAGAAGATGGCGGAGCAGGAGCCATTCTATACTGAATCTATCAGATTGCTTTGGTGATTCAAGGTCTGTCATGTTTCCATACAAATCTGATGATTCTTTTATCTATTTCTTGAAAGAATGTCTGTAAGATTCTGATGAGGATTGCATTAAATCTGTATATTGCTTTTGGTAATATGGCCATTTTAACTATGTTGATTCTTCCAATCCGTGAACACACAAAATCTTTTCATTTCTTTGAGACCTCTTCAATTTCTTTTATTTATCTTTTATTTTATTTATTTATTTATTTTTATATGTGGGTAGTTCCTTGGCTGGGAATCGAACCCAGGCTGCAGCGTTGACAGTGCTAAAGCCTAGCCACTATACCACCGGGAACTCCCGGTATTCGATTTCTTTTAGTAGTGTCTCATAGTTTTCGGTGTACAAGTCCTTCGTGTTCTTTGTTAAGTTTATTCCTAGGTATTTATTTTATTCCTTTTGTTGCAATTGCAAAAGGTATTGTTTTTCTCATTTCTTTTTTTGAAGTTTCATAGTTTGCATATAGAAGAAATGCAATTAATTTTCGTACAATGATTTTGTATCCTGCGACTTTACTGTATTCAGTTATTGTTTCTAATAGTTTTCTGGTGAAATAAGAAGGAGACACTGAACTTAACTCAGTCCAAATAAATGAGAAGAGAGTTTTCAAGTCCTGTGATGAGAGGAAAGGAGGACATTAGAAGGAGTTTTATCAGTGGGATGTGTCCAGAGTGATGCGTTATTTCTCAGTTTGCAAATGTTTTTTTCTGTGATTAGGCCACCTGTGTTTACTAATTAGTCTCTATTGAATTGAAGTTAGGCTCCTACCCTGCCAGAGACCAGAAGATGGAGCTGCTGTCTCTTTCAATGTGTTCATTTCAAAGAAATGAATCCCAGGTCCTTGAGAAAAGCATTCTTGTATTGTAAAGACAAGAGGCTGGGGAACACTGACATATACAGTTGACCCTTGAACATGGGGGTGTGGTGGGAGAGCTAGGACCACTGACCTCTGTACAGTTAAAAGTCCACAAAGAACTTTTGACTCCCCACAAACTTAACTGTGAATTGCCTCCTGTTGACTAGCAGCCTTTCTGGTCACATATGATTAACAGGTATTATATATGCTATATGTATCATATGCTGTATTCTTACAGGAAAGCTAGACAAAAAAATGTTAAGAAAATCACAAGGTTTACCAGTGAGTTATTTCAAATGGCTGCAAACCTTCAAAGAAATGTTCAATACTTTCTTTTAAACAATCTGTGTGTAAGTGGACCCGGACAGTTCAAACCCAAGTTGTTCAATGGTCAACTATATTTCAAAGCGCCGAGAAAGAATTTATAACTGACAGGTTTCTAGAGTAAGTGCTCTAAGAGCTGAGAGGTCGGGGGCTCTAGGCAGCAGACAGCTATCTGAAGCACAGCCACGCTGAGAGGAGCTCATACTCTGCTTTAAATGGGGGTGGATACGGTTTTGCTATTTCCAAAAATGTTGTGAACAGAGAGGAGAAAGAGAAGAACAGAAAGGTGAGATTAGGGCCTTGGCAACAGCTCCCTCCTAAACATTGTGCATGGACTAAAAATACCAGCTCTGTGAGACACATCTCCCCATGTCCCAACCCCCCACAGTCCCCCAAAATCCTTACCAAATAACTCACACATGTTTTCCTTTTTCTGCCCAATTCAGCTGCTACCTCCAAGTGACCTTGAAGTCCTCTCTTACTCTTGCACGTTTTTCACATTAAATGATTTTGGAGATACAGAACTGGATGTCTTGAGGCGCACATGGCCCTCTGTTCATCCCCATCAGAAAGGAAAAAGGGCAGCTCGCTGCCATGTTCGTTTAATGTTACATAAACAATCTCTTTGAGGCTGAAGCAAATCTGACTGGTTTTCAATGTGAAAATAAAATATAAAAGCTGTTCTTGGAGTCATTTCTAAACAGAACCTGTCTCTAATCCTAATGTAACAGAAATGTGTATGATGATCAGTATTTAATTATTTTTTCAGACATAGGAATGCTATTATTTGTAGAATTTGAAATCTGCGGGTTATCTCAGGGTAAGTGCTGCCACCACAAGCACCGCCGGCGGGTATTCTGGGAACAAAGGGAAGTGGGTTAATACACCAGAACTGGAACATTGTCTCATCAGGACCAAGTACATGGCCTCAAGTCCAGATGATGATTTTGTTCCTGCACCGACTAAAGGTACAACTTGAATGGCAAGAATATTCATTCAACGAATATTCATTGATTGCTTCCACCGGGCTGGGTGCTGGAGATGGAACCTTGAGAAGAGACAAGCTCCAGTCTTTCTGGAGAACAAGTGAGTAAAATGAAAAGTCATAGGGCTCAAAGGTCTCCTGGTGGTAGCACCGAACCCCGTCTTGGAGTTGATACGAGATGACAGGCATAGAAGACTCACCAGAGTGACATTTAATCCCCAAACTAAACGGGTGTTAGCCAGGTGTGATGTGGGAAAGGTGTCCCAGGAAAGGGAATCGATGTAAAGGTAAAGTCTAGAGGCAAGAGAGTGCTTGGCTTTGGGGGAAATGCAAGTTCACTTGGCTAGAGAAGAGGTGAGAGTGACAGAGACGTGGACCGGAGAAAAGTAGGAGATGAGGCAAAAAAGGATAAATGCAGGATAGTTTATAAATAACCGTGTAAATCTGTTCAAAGACTTTGGGAAATTTCCTCAAGCAATAGCCACTAGCATAAAAAACTGCTGTGCACTAAGGCTGTTCCCCAGGACACATGTGTGACCAAAGAGAATGCCTCTTTCTCAGTATCGATGGCCTCTCACCCAGGATAGACCCACACATCATGTCTTCTCTCACTGCTCTTCAGCCAAATCTCCATTCCAGAGGGAAAAGTAAATTGGAACCTTTAAAGATTTTATAAATCAGAAACAAGCTTGATAAACAACTGCCCCCCACCCCTTGCAGGCTGTGCTGTCCAATACAGAGCTGACCTCTTTACAGTCTGTCTATCCTTTGCCCAAAATTAGCTTGCCCACACAGGAAGCCTCTGCTTATACAAATTAGAAAAACGTGTCCCCCTCCCATCGGAAGCCATTTAGCACCTGGGAGCAAGACTTATCCTGGAGAGCAGAGTGGATTTCTTCCCCTATTTCTGCCTCCTTTCGTTCCCCCAGACGTGAATTTGACTTGAGCCAGAAGCCCTGCACTCAGACGTGCACCACTTGTCTTTTGCTTTGACTTTATCTGTTTCATGTTCTGAAATTCCACCAATTATGCATTAATTTGAGAGAATAAATAGCCTCTAAAGAAGGAAGAAGCTGTTAGCTGATGGAACCATACATAATTCACTTTAGATTGATTCAGTCTTGCTTCTTCCTATTCAGGCATAGTGGCATGGAGGGGATAAGAGATTGAATTGGAGATGCAGGAAAGTTGAGTCATTTTAAAGCACTAGGGCTCTAATAGATGGGACAGAGAAGGAAAATTCGGTAGCATTATGTGGAGTGCTGTATTCAAAGGCAGTATGGGAGGCCTGGGATAAGAATAGTCACTGAGATGTTCTGAATGGAAAATGTGAACGGACCAAATACAAACTTCCCTTGTTTTAAAAATTTTCAGTTGATTCTGCCCCCAGCCATCAGGGCCCTTTCTCTCCAGGATGCAGCCCTCTGAGCTGTATTAATCCCATAACTCAGGGACACTGTAGATGGTATTGACCGACAGCCCTTCCCCCCACTTCACTTCGACCTGGAGGCCTAATCATCATGACTAATATTGTTTCTATGGGTAGATGTGCTTGGACTTCCAAACTGATTTACAAGTCTGTGTGGCAACTTGGAGTTGCCCTAAATAGAAACCAGGGAATGTTCTTTTCTTCCAAGTGACTTCTGTCTGGTGTGTCTTACCACCGCCTTCCAGTAGATTCAACAAAAACAAAAGCTAAAACACAAAATGGAAGAATTGTCTGGATTATAGTCTGTGTTAAGGCAAGTTGCCTGGCAACTAAGTAAACCCAATTTTGTAGATTTCAGTGTGTACTGATGAATGCCAGGGGGTCACAGGCATAGCCAGGGAGTTGATTACTTACTACACCTTTTTGCTTTAATGGTACTATTGAATGACTTATTTGAAATTTACATTTTCATAAAAACAAGTGACTCGTGCATTGGGTTTCAGGTTGACTCAACTTCATTGGGTGTTGCACCATAAAATGAGACACTGCACCAGAAGCTAAATGTGTTTCACCTCATTTAATCTTCACAATAACTCGTTATGGTAAAGATTATAGATTTATTAGTCAAATGTGGAAACTGAAGCACAAATTCAAGGTCACTCAGCTAGTAAGTGGTAGATATGAATTCTTTACATAGCTTTATAAACCTTGTATTTTTCTAACATACCATTTTGCTTTCTTTCTTTTCCCCACTAATTCCTAAATGTTTACATATGCCAGACACAGTGTGGCCCCACTTAATTCTCAAAACATACCTCTGGTGAACGTATGTTTATTTATTTTATAAGTTAAGAAACTGAGTTTCCATATGTATATGCAATGGGTATATGGCAGATCATATTAAGACTTTAAAACTAAATCTTTGAACTGCAAAGTCAGTTCTTCTTCTGCCCCCTGCCCCGCCACAGCTTCCACTCTCAAGGTGTCCCATATTGAACTCATCGAAACACAATGACGCCACTTAAAATAAAATGGGCCCATTATCATTTTCAAAACTTATCAGTCTTTCATCTCTCTCTCTCAAAATCATGTTCTCTCCACACTGGTAGCAAAACAAACTTATATATTACCATATTTAGCCATGTATAATGCACACCTTTTTGCCCAAATTTGTGAGAGAAAAGTAAGGATGTGCAGTATACATGGGTAGTACTAATTCTGTGTCTATATAAATGTTTTTAATTTTCTTATTTATGCTTAAAAGTACAACTCTAGAAATCATGATACTATCCATATGCAAAATAATACCCTAGAATATGATAATTGAGGTTATTTTTATTGTTAAATTTATTGGGGTGACAT
The DNA here is from genome assembly GCA_004026885.1 of Lyroderma lyra. Lineage (NCBI taxonomy): Eukaryota > Metazoa > Chordata > Mammalia > Chiroptera > Megadermatidae > Lyroderma > Lyroderma lyra. The sequence goes on along the minus strand of PVJL010015108.1, from coordinate 4,601 downwards.
TGGTTAGTAAAAATTACATAGGTTCCAGGTGTACAATTCGACAGTGCATCATCTGAGCGTTGCATTTGTGTGTTCATCACCCAGAGTCAGTTCTCCTTCCATCACCACGTATTTGACTCCCCTCCCTCCTCTTCCCCCTTGCCCTCAGGTAACCACTAAACTATTGACTGTGCTCATGAATTTTTGTTTCTTTGTTGCTTTCAATTTTATATTCCATATATGAGTTACGTTTTTTTAAATGCTAACATTTATTTATAATACAAAAATACCCCAAGTACCCAAATATATACATAAACATTTGAATTAAAAAATTAAAACCAAAGTTATTTTCCCTGAAAGCTTGGGCCAAAAACATGAGTGCACATTATACATGGAAGCACATTACACACAGCAAAATACAGTAATCCAGCCATACTGATGGTTGATTAGTGAGTTTGTTCATTATAGCTGATACTGCACATTTCCCAGGAGAGAGTGAAAGAGAGTCCTAACCCCCTCTAGTGGAAGCATTAGATACTCAGGCAGAGTTAGCAAAAGCGATACGCATTTGAGCAAAAATCTTTACCACACACTTCTAAACTCATATGACAAGTACGTACACCCAGGATAGGCACGGATATTATGGTAGAAGATTCCTGTGGTATATACAAAGGCTGTCCAGAAAGCGTCCAGCCATGTAATATGAAAAATAGAGGCAGTTATGGCTGGATGTTTTCTGGACAGCCCTCATACTCATATGCTCACATTAGTAATAGATAGATAATCATAGACTTAAACAACAGAACAGATCAAGGTCTCACAAACCTCCAAGAGACCTGGAACAACATTCTTTGGTTCAACTTTTTTGTCTTTACTGTAAAAGGATGGGAACTGTCTATGCTATAGTCAAGAAGATCTCACACACAGTTAATAATCTGAGGACATACAAAAATGATTTTATCAAGGTGGAAGCCCTCAATTATGGAATTTTTTGTTTTAAATATTTGAAAACCTAAAAAAAATAATTAAAGACTATACAGGGTCCAGCACAAATAATGCCCCCCCCCCTTTTATGAGCTGGTAATCTACACCAAATCTTTTATTACAAAATCATGAGCATGTATGGTTTTCATTTTGTAATAAAATCATAACTCAAGTCTGGGCATTACTTCTGCCAGATCCTATATATAGAAGGTGTAGTGATTCCCCTTTAAATTAAAGAATATAGACCAGAGCTGGGCAAAATGTCAGTCATGGTCCACCCATGGACTGCCAAGCAATTTTGGGGTGACTACTTGAATTAAAAAAGTTTTGTAACAGATGCCATTTATGCCAGAGCCTAGCAATTAGGTTGCTAAACACAAAAGGAAAACATTTTTGCACACACACGGGCAGCAGCTACAGGTGAGGATCAGCGCTTCACAATCGAGGCAGCTGTATGTACTTGAGCAAGTAAAAACAAACAGCTAGTGGACTGCAACATGGATAAAATTAGAAATAACCCTTGCCCTTAAAAAGTTTGCCCATCTCTGTGATAGACAATCAGTACAAAAATAATAAAATAAAAAGTAGTATTTCTTTTGCAGAAGCAATTTCTGCTCAGTTTCTTAGATTGCCTGTTTAATACACATAATAGTATTCTCTTCTTGTTTACTAGCTTAATGAAATATTGGCCTACATAACGAGGTGAATTAGGATGAGTCAATGGCTCGAATTTAGTTGACATGTGGCCTCAAATTTTGTTCCCAACTTTCTTCTCCCTCTGAGTCTCCAATTTCTGAGTCTCCAGTCTCCATCTCTATATAAGCTGCACCCTCAGGCTTCCCACAAGGCACAGCTAAGGTGACCAGAATGTCAGGGTGCCAGTCTACCAGCTTATAAACACCAGCTGGCAAGAAGTGACGCTTCCCCTAGAAACTCCAACCACGTTCCTAGATTTACACTGATTTGCTTGCTTTGGCTCATACCCACGCACTGATCACTGTGGCTCCTGAAGATCAGATGCTGTGAGGGCTGGGTTATTTTTGACCCCACTGCTGAGGGGGACGTCCACCTGAGTCAAACCACAGGGACTGAGAAAGAGTAAAAGTGGTTTTCCCTCAAAGATGCTAACAGACCAAAAGGAAGAATAAATTAAGCCACCAAAAGCATTATTACAAAATAATAGGTGGACTGAATTTAAAATATAAAGCTCTATTTCATTGTTCAGTATAACTTTGTACAAGGTCAAAATAGATTTATTATTGATGGCCAACACTCAAACTCTATGAACACTATGGGTAAAAAGGTGACTTTTTAAAGCACATGGGCCACTTATGGTATGCTCATAAAACTCTTAATGACATGCTAGGTAATGTGTGGATTTTTTTTTTCAGTATTGATTGTTTTATTCCTTATAAGGCCAGAGTTACATTCAACAATACTTAAAAATAGTGATCTACAAGATAAATTCAATGTGATTATCTCAAATCATGTTATCAGAAGTGAAATGAAAATATTGTTAAGAAGCTTTTCTAAGTGCTACAATATTTTTAACAAGCAAAAGCATATCATGCATTGTCCATAGAATACATCTGCTTAGAAAAATACAATAGTGAGCTCCCTCTCCCCCCAGCCCCTTCTGAAAATTCAGTTCACCCATTTTCTGTCGCTATTCTAATGGCAGTGCACAAATAAATGAGCCAAACAGAGAGGTGTGCCACATTCCAGACAGAAATGGGTTTGAAGCCCCCCAATCCCATCAATGTGATGGACAGCTGCCATCCAAGCTGCAAATCAGTAGGGGTGAGTCCATTCTTTTGAACCCAATACTGCTGCAGGTTTAAAAGAAGGCCAACACGAGACCATTTAGTAATGAGATGGAAGGCTGACTGTCCCTTTGCCTGAATGAGCCAGATAATGTTAGACTCTCCCAGAAATACCCCACGGGTTACTGGTTTCCATGCCCGAGGCCAGTAACCAGCACCAGTGTGTGGGGGATACGTCGTCTCAGCGTGGGAACGAGCAGGATCAAACCTACGCACTCCCGTGACAGGGACCAGAAGGACCAGAACGTCAGCGTCTTCAATACCGTCTAGGTCAGCTTCCACCACGGCGGTTTTCGGGCTAGAGTGTTGGGGTGGGGACTGTCTTCCCTGTCGTACAAATCCCAACGGTGACCGAGGACGCAGAACCGGTGGTCTGGCCTCCTGACCTGGCCGTTCACCAGGCATGGCACCTCCTGCACGGTAATCAATCTCTCTGGACCTCATTTCCAAGCTCTGTGAGGCCGAGGGGTTCCGACCCCTCACTGACGGGCTGAGGATGAGGAGACGACATGCAGGCAGGTGCCTGGACCTGGGAGCTCACTGCTGGGCAGCACCAGGACGCACAGCTACGTGACAGACCCACACCCACTGCATTGGTCTGCTCTGGGAATACTCAGCAGACCTGCCCTCTTCCTCCTGCCCTGGTCACAGAAATAGGACCAGAACTGGGTGCCACGTACGTGGGAGTGGGCATGGGACTTGGGGTGGGGACCATTGTTGTAGGCTGAGAAAACTGACCACAGTTTTGTCCCCTCAGCGAGGTTTCACATAGGATTAGGAATGACCTGTGTCATCTATACCCCCTTAAAGCCCAAACAAAGGAAGTTTTGATCTTCTCCTAACAAAAAAGCAGTGTACAACTCACAAAATGGGCTCCTTTCAGACGCTGATGGTCAACTGAGAAAGTGTTTATTGAAAAGCTATGTAAATATTAAAAGAAGTCAAAATGAGCACATAAATGATAAAAATAAAAAGTCACATTAAATACATGTCAAATGCCAATTGGACTGATATCGGAGCACACCGTTTAGGGGACAACTCGGAATGTAACTCGTGGCACTGCGGGAGGTCTACACAACATGCTGAAGGTCTAGGCAGTAAGAAAATAAATAGCAATTGCTGTTCAACAGTAAAAGACACACACGAGTACCCAGCATAACTTCCCCCTCTTTGGGACATAAGAGACAACGAGCATGTGGTTTCATGAGGCTCCAACCCCTGCAACGTCCTGTGTCACCCCCGTCTGCAGAGCGCGGCTCTCCGAGCGGCAGCTCAGTACCAAACCGCAGCTCCGCCAGCATCAGCGAAGGCGCGAGGGCGGCTGGACGAATGGGGCGTCCGCTAGGGTACTGTCCGCTCCTGGTGCCACTCACACAGAGCCAGTTCGGTGTCCCACGGTGTCCCCCCTCCCGTGGTTCCTCCCCTCGAACACACAGCTGGGGACGTTTACACCCAGTGCACACTGAAATGCTGCCGTGGTCAGACGTCGGGTTCGCACAGCGGGCTGTCTCGGAACCCCTAACAGAAGCAAGGGCCCCCGATTTGTTTGAAATTGTGAAAACAAGAGGGTACGGACTTCAGTACAGGAGGTGGCACCTGGGTATCATGAGGGCCCCGAGAACTAGAGGGCAGTCCATGAGCCTTCACCAGATGGGGTCGCCTCAGCCGGAAGCCACTGACACCTCAGGCCTCAGTGGAAGGTCACCCTTCCCCGCTGAGGCCTGAGGTTTCCCATTGTCTCGCTGAGGTGCCCCCTGAGGTGGCATTCCATGGGACTGCCTTTGGTTCTCAGAGTCAAAACGCTAGAACCAAGTT